>JAAFYQ010000052.1:0-41290 GCA_013389735.1 Phaseolus lunatus | reverse complement strand
CGCGCCCTGGCGCTCATGTGTAGCAGGCGACCGGCGATCATGTACTACTAGGCGATCTCATAGTCTTCCAAACTACACTTTCCTTCCTTTTTATTTTAAAATAAAACATACATAGAATTCATTTAAAATATAACTCTTTTTATTCCAATTCAATTTTACAGGTCCTTACATCGCGCGCCCTGGCGACGTCCACATGCCTCGCGCGCCTTGGCGATCATGTGTAGTAGACGACCGACGATTAAGTACTAACTAGGCGATCTCATAGTCTTCTAAGCTACACTTTCCTTCCTTTTTATTTTAAATAAAAACATACTTAGAATTCATTTAAAATATATCCCTTTTTATTCCAATTGAATTTTACAGGTCCTTACATTCTCCCCAACAAGAAAAATTTTCGTCCTCGAAAATTGAATTACAAGGAAAAGAGATATGGATAGGCTTCTCTCATGGGTTCTTCTAACTCCGAAGTTGAATCACCCGATCGCTCATCCCACACCACTTTCACCATGTTGATGGTCTTGCCTCTGAGCTGTTTACTTTGACGATCGTCAATCCTGACTGGTTTCGCTTCAAAGGACAAGTCATCCCTGATCTGCACGTCGTCCACTTCCAGCACATGACTAGGGTCTGCCATGTACTTCCTCAGCTGTGATACGTGAAAGACATTGTGCAGATTCGCTAAATGGGGAGGCAGGGCGACCTCATAAGCTACTGGGCAAATCCTCCTTAAGATCTGATATGGTCCCACGAACTTAGGGGACAACTTCTTTGGTCTGATCGCCCGTCCTACACCCTTGGTTGGTGTCACTCTCATGAACACATGGTCTCCAGCAGCAAACTCCAAAGGTTTTCTCCTCTGATCTGCATAGGATTTCTGCCTACTTTGAGAAGCTCTCATCCTGCCTTGTATCTGTTGCACCTTCTCGGTTGTCTGCTGAATCAACTCTGGTCCAACCAATACTGCTTCACCCTCCTAGTACCAACATAAGGGAGTTCTGCATTTCCTCCCATACAGGGCTTCATAAGGTGCTATCCCTATGCTGGCGTGATAACTGTTATTATAGGTGAACTCTACCAGCGGCAACACCTCATCCCAACCTCCCAACTGATCCAGGACACACGTCCTCAGTAGATCTTCCAAGGATTGGATGGTTCTCTCTGACTGTCCATCTGTTTGAGGATGATATGCTGAGCTCATTCTCAATTTTGTTCCCAAGCAATCTTGTAAGGTTTGCCAAAACCGTGAAGTGAACCTGGGATCCCTATCCGAAACAATGCTGGAGGGCACTCCATGCAACCTCACTATTTCTTTGATGTACAACTGTGCCAACTTGGTCATAGGCATCCTCATGTTCACTGGGAGAAAGTGAGCACTCTTCGTCAGGCGACCAGTGATGACCCAGATTGCATCATGGCCCTTTACCGATCTGGGTAAATGGGTGACAAAATCCATGGCAATGCTGTCCCATTTCCACTCAGGGATGTCCAATGGCTGTAACAATCTGCCAGGCCTTTGATGTTCTACCTTTGCCTTCTGACACGTCAAACAGGTAGTAACATACTGGGCGATGTCTCTCTTCATGCCCGACCACCAAAATGACTCCTTCAAGTCATGGTACATCTTGTTCATGCCTGGATGTAGGCTAAGGCGACTCTTGTGACCTTCCTCTAGGATCATCTTCCTCAACTCTCCATTTGCAGGTATGCAAATCCTGCCCTCAAATCTCAAGATCCCATCATTGCCCATCACAAAGCCTTTAGCCTGGTCGGTCCCTAGTGACTCCACAGTACGCTTCAGACTAGGGTCCTCCAGCTGCTTATCCTTTATCATTCCAAGGACGTCATTAGTTATAGCCAACTTACTACAACTAATGTGATTTACATGAAATTCTACCCCAAGGTTTAAGTCTCTGAACTGCTCGATCAGTTTCTGCTCTTCCATCATCATGGTGGCTACTTGTACTGATTTTCTACTCAAGGCATCTGCCACTACATTGGCCTTCCCTGGATGATACATGAGTTGAAAATCGTAGTCTTTTAGAAACTCCATCCACCTTCTTTGTCTCATGTTTAGTTCCTTCTGATCGAACAGGTATTTCAGGCTCTTATGGTCACTGAACACCTGGAACCGAGCTCCATATAAATAGTGCCTCCAAATCTTCAAGGCAAACACCACAGCCGCCAACTCTAAATCATGCGTAGGGTAGTTCCTCTCATGAACCTTAAGTTGCCTTGAAGCATATGCAACCACCCTCTTCTCTTGCATCAAAACACATCCTAAACCCTGATGTGAAGCATCACAGTAGACCTCAAAAGGTCTTCCTACCTCTGGGATCACCAGCACCGGAGCACTAGTCAACCTTTCCTTTAGTTCCTTGAAGCTCTGCTCACATCGGTCGGTCCAAGCAAAAGGTTGATCCTTGCGGGTCAGCTGTGTTAAAGGAGCCACTACCTTGGAAAAATCTTCAATAAATCGCCGATAATAGCCAGCTAGGCCCACAAAACTCCTTATCTCAGTCACTGTCTTAGGACGTTCCCACTGAAGCACTACCTCCACTTTGGCTGGATCCACCGAGATCCCCTGGGCAGATATCACGTGTCCTAAGAAGTTGACTTCCCTCAGCCAGAACTCACACTTAGAGAACTTGGCATAGAGTTGCTTCTCCCTCAGAATCTCCAATACTGTCCTTAGATGGTCTTCATGTTCTTCCTCGGTCCTTGAATAAATGAGTATGTCGTCTATGAAGACTACCACAAACTTATCCAAGAAAGGGCGAAAAATCCTATTCATGTAGTCCATGAACAGAGCTGGAGCATTTGTGACTCCAAACGGCATCACCACATACTCAAAATGCCCATACCGAGACCTAAAAGCTGTCTTTTGAACATCTTCAGCTTTTACCAAAATTTGGTGGTACCCCGATCTCAGGTCAATCTTGGAGAACACCGAGGCCCCATGTATTTGATCCATCAAATCATCAATCCTAGGTAGGGGGTACTTGTTCTTGATGGTCAACTTGTTCAACTGCCTGTAATCTATACACAGCCGAGACCCTCCATCCTTCTTCTTAACTAGGAGCACTGGAGCCCCCCATGGAGATACACTGGGTCTGATGAATTGTTTCTCCAACAATTCTTCCACTTGCTTCTTTAATTCCACCAACTCGGCTGGTGCCATCCTGTAAGGTGCCATTGACACTGGTCCAGCTCCAGGTACCAAATCAATGGAGAATTCCACTTCTCTCTTAGGGGGTAACCCAGGTACTTCTTTTGGAAATACATCCATGAATTCTTTCACCACATGTATCTTGCTTACGTCCCCTTCATTCTTCACCTCCAACCGAGCTAGGATCATGAAGCACCTCGCCCCTTCTTCCAACATCGACCGCCCTTGCTGAGCTGATATCACCTCTGGCTCTTGAAGGTCTGGAAACGCTATCTTCTGGTTACCGCAGTCTATGAGAACGTGATTGACAGCTAGCCAATCCATTCCGAGGATAACATCCAGGTCCTGAAGAGGTAGGCAGATCAAGTTCACTTTGAATCTGCGTCCCTCTTGTAAGGACCTGTAAAATTGAATTGGAATAAAAGTGGTATATTTAAATAATTTCAGAAGATGTTATTATTTAAAATACAAAGAGCTGGTAAATGAAGTTTCGTAGTAGTCGGACCTCGGACGTCGCCCAAGATCTGGGGTCAGCTGGTAGAGGTCGGTCGGCTGACATGTAGATCAAGAAGAGTAAAGGAGGAAATGTGTAGCTAAGAAGTCTCCTACGAGATCGCCGTTAGTGAAGATGGAGGCGATCTCCGACTCCTCTGGCACATAATCGCCTGTCGCCTAGAGGAGACATGAGCGCCAATCGCCTAGAGTGTACGTGATCGGCGGGAATGCACGTAGTATGTGGTCAAGATACTGAATCAACCAGAGTGGGTTCCAACAACCACGCGTATCAAGGTGTAGGTTAAGCCTTAGATACGCTGTGCATGCGAAGCTCTACGCTTGAGCAAAAGAGATCACCCTTAGTGTTGCATGCAAGGGCCGCGAGGCGTGTGGACGTCGCCAGGGCGCGCGAGGCGTGTGGACGTCGCCAGGGCGCGCGAGGCGTTTGGACGTCGCCAGGGCGCGCGCAGGCGTGTGACGTCGCCAGGGCGCGCGCGAGGTATTTGGACGTCGCCAGGGCGCGCAAGGTATGCGGACGTCGCCAGGGCGCGCGAGGCGTGTGGACGTCGCCAGGGCGCGCGAGGCATGAGGCATCGTCAGAGCGCGAGAGGCATGCGGGCATCACCAAGCACGAGGCATTGGGACGTGGCCAAGGCACGAGAGGCGTGCGGGCATCGCCAGGGCACGATTCATGTGGACGTGGCCAGGGCACGAGAGTTATGAGGGCATCGCCAGGGATGACATCGGTCGTCTCCCAGAAGAAGACATCGGTCGTCTTCCAGGACGAAGGAGACATCGGTCGTTCGCCAGGATGAGTCAGCAGTGGAAAGTTATCGCGCGACGTCGAGTTTCACACAGAGTAAAGTGGGACCCAGACCCCCAGCATGAAACGCCCTGCACGCGCGCCACGTAGACAAAAAGAGTGGTTCAGGCTAGTGACCTCAGAGTGTTAGCCTGCGCAGAGGCACGCTTAGGTGTACTGTTCAGCGAAGCGTACACGCAAACTCCCTGCAGAGTGGGTGGTGGCAGCGGTTTTTGTGGAGAAGTCAGCTTAAGATGCAAAAACCCATTTCTGAGGGAGAAGGAAAGAAACGTTGCTGTGGTTCCAGAGCTAAAGGGTGCGTTTATCTCCCTTCTCCTCCATTCTCTCCTTCGCGCTGCGATTCTAGCACCTTCACACGAGAGTACGACGAGCGACGGCCACCATTAGAGCACTTGGGAGATTCTCTGCAAGTCCTTCAACCAGACGCAAAAACAGAGCCAAGGCGTCGTTCAAGCTTCGTTTGGTTTCGGAGCTCCTGGTGTTTGGCGCAAGTCCAGGTAAGGGAAGCTAGACCTCTTTTTCCATACAAGCCATAGTGTAGCTATCTCTGAAGTGAGGGCGACGTGGTCGCCATTTTTGTTTTCATCTGCGTAAAATGCTCTGTTTGTGTGCTTGGGCGACGTGGTCGCCGGTTTTATATACAGTCTTCGAAACACCCTGTTTTTGAACTAGATCGCCGGTTTTGGCGTTGTTTGTGAACTCTCTGTTTTTGGGTGTTGTTTTGAAACTACTTGAGATTTAAATGAAATATTCGAAGATCTGAACCTTGAAATGATTCGTTGCTGTGACTTGAATCAATTACTCGAGTGGTATGATGTTTTTGAATGCTGTGAATGTGGGATCGAGGCATAGTATTTTCAGGAAAGAAAATACCGTGTAAGATCTTGTAGTAGGTGCATTGATCGGTGATTCCTAAGGGGATATCCTGACTCTGCTGAGGTAATGGAATCACGTAGAGGAAGTTACTCAGTTGTTGAGAGTCGAAGGAGGTCTATATGATGGGCGTCTCGTGTGAAAAAGAACGAGCTCCGCCTGTCCTATGGATTACCCTGTCATACCAGGAGAACTATTGACATTGAGATGATATATGCGCATGCTGTGTGGATTCACAGCGACCCTGTGTGGATTTCACTGTGGTGTGGTATGACAGGTGCAGATCTCTGAGTCTAATCAACGCACGAGTCAATCCGGAAGTAGTGTCAAGTGTCTTGTGTGGTGAGTCAGTGGAAAGTCTGACGTGAGAAATGAGAAACATTGATAGTTTATAGACACTTGATGCAGTATTGTGAAATGGAATGACTATGGGTGAATGTTGTGAAATGTGTGATTTTGGGCGATCAGGTGAATGATATGAGCAACTCTACGTTTTACATGGATATTTTGAAACTTGTTTTACTTTGATTGTCATGTTCATGATTTAAACTCTCTTTAAAATATCTAGCTTACCCTGCGTATTTTGGTTCTGTGGTTTCCTCTTAAAACTGTGATGATCGTGTATTTTACACGGGAGCAGATGATCTTCCAGGAAGTAGAGCTCCTTAGTGAGTGATCGCCGAGGAGGAGATCGCCGGTTTTCTGTCTCTATCGGGTGATCGCCTGTTTCTCTGCCTCTATCGGGTGATCGCCTGTTTTTTTTTTCTGTCCTGATAGGTGATCGGTTGTTTTTGCTCCTCTGATAGGAGATCGGTCTCGGCCGATAGGAGATCGGTTTCTTCCGATAGGAGATCGCCTGCTTTGTTTTTTTTACTGTATTTTGTTTATGTTTCTGGAAAATTTGACCGAATTTGTATTAAACTCCCTAAGAGGAGCAACTTCATTTCATATATATAATATTTTGTTCATAGAATCTATTTGTCACCTTTACTTTCATTTTATATTTATTTCAAAGTAATTTGGAGGGATGTTACACCTCTACTATCACTGGACATTCAGGGCAAACTGTAGAGGTCAACACCTGTCCTGACGCAGGTGTAGAGACCAACAGTTCGAAAGGTAACTCCTTCACTAGAAGGCCCAACTCGGCTACACACAGGCTTGACACAAAGGAGTGTGTCGCTCCAGAATCAAAAAAGGCTTTTACACCTCTACCAGCTATAAAACAAACACCTTGCACGAGGTTACCTGACTGAGACGCTTCTGCTCCTGACATGGCAAACACTCTCCCTGTTGCCTGAGGCCTGCTGCCTTCGTTCCTCAACTGCTGAGAACTGCTGGGTTGAGTCGCACCATTCCTGCTTGGGCAATCTCTAGAAAGGTGCCCCATCTTTTGGCACGTGAAGCATCTGGGTTTCCAAGGTTGTTGCTGCTGAAACTGGGATGACGCTGCTCCCGCCCGACGTGGTGGAGGTCTCGCATAAGGCTTGCTTTGTGGGTGCTGCACCTTAGCCTTCCCACTGGAAGAACTCCCTGGGTGTGACCTGATCACCCGAGAATCAGCCTTTTCCAGGGTCTCCACCATCTTCGCCTTCTCTACCAAGGCGTGAAATTCCCTGATGCACATCGGGGCTATGGTCATCTTCAGCCCATGCTTCAGTCCCTCTTCAAACTTCCTACACCTCCAAGCCTCAGAGGTCGCCTGGGTGTAGAATCGGGCGAGGTACTCAAACCGAGCAGCATAGGCGTTCACAGACATATCCCCCTGCTCTAACCTTAGGAACTCAGCTTCCCTCGCAAACCTTGCGCTGTCTGGGAAGTATTTCTCCAGGAACCTCACCCTGAAGCTTTCCCAGTCCAACACATCCTCTCGGGCCTCCATCATCTGCTGAGCTCCCATCCACCAGAACTCAGCTTCCCCAGATAGCAAAAAGGTGGCGAACACCAATTTCTTCTCTTCAGGGCAGGAGGTCGCCCTAAAGATTTTCTCCAACTCTCTGACCCACTGATCTGCCTGATCAGGGGTAGCATTCCCACTAAACTTGGGTGGGTTGTGCCTCATGAACTCAGTCAGTCCCATCTGCTCTTGAGGCTGACCGCCGTGGGAGTTTGTCTCAGCCGACCGAGCAGTTTCCCAGTGGTGCATTGTAGCTTGATGGTTCTGAGCCATCGCTGCATTCTGTTGCTGGATGGCAGTTGCCATCATCTCGATGGCCTTAGCAATCTGGCTCATCTCCGAAGAAGATTGGGGAGGGGTAGAAGGTCTACGTGCCATCTCTCTTCGTTTCAGATTTGAAACTATAAGATTCCTATATTCCCTACAACTACAAGAATGAGATCGATAAGAAATCAATTCATTCAAGGGGTAACAGCTAGACCTTACAAAGGTCAGCATCTCAAAATCATTAAGAAATTGAGCTCATCAACAGAATCATAATGCTTATAACATCAAGCATAACACCAGTACAACTACTGGTATGCAGTCATCATTCCAATCAACCATTTTCAATCAATTACAAAGACACTCAAGAGAATGAGATAGCTCACACCAGAATTCAATATATGCTAAGCATCAAACCTTTGGAATTAAGATTGAGACTCATCTCGATCCAGTTATGAGTGTGCACCCTCACTACTTTATCAAGACCTTCTCATTCTTAATACTAAGATTTTCAGTTAGAACATATATTCACCAAAGCACACACAAAATTTCAATACAAAAACGTTTGAAAACCTTTCACTATAGTTGTTATTTTAAACTCAAATAACTTTCATGAGCAGAAGAAACACAATGGATCCACAGCCCTCAGGTCATCCTAAGGACGAACTGCTCTGATACCATTAATGGAACATCCCGCCAAATTACTTTGAAAATAAATATAAAACGAAAATAAAGGTGACAAATAGATTGAAGTGAGCAAATTCTTTATATAAAATAAATAAGTTTCTCCTCGCAGGGAGTTTAATACAAACGATCACTTCTTCATTAAAAACGTAAACGAAATACAATACAAAAGACCGATAGGCGATCTCCTGGCAAAAAGGGGCGATCTCCTATAAGAAGGGCGATCTCCTATAAGAAGGGCGATCTCCTTTCCCAAAGGCGATCTCCTATTATAAAGCAGCAAGAGGGCGATCACCCAACAGAAAAGAAAACAGCGATCTCCTTCCAGCGACAATTTTCTAAAGAGCTCTACTTCCTGCAACATCATCTGCTCCCGTGTAAATTATACACGATCATTACAGGTTTAAGAAAAGGCCCACATACAACAGAAAAACACAGGGTAAGCTAGACATTTAAAAAGAGTTAGATAGGAAACTTAAAATCATAAAGATGAAACAAATCAAAATCACCCACGTAACAACTATCAGTTCCTCGTTCCCTTCATATGACCACCAAGAAATCATACAGTTCACAATATTTTCCAGAGTCATTCATTTTCACGTAAAGCATCAAGTGTCTAACAAATTTCAATGTTCCTCATTCACACGTCAGACTTCTACTGACTCATCACACAAGACACTTGACACTACTTCCGGATTTACTTGTGCGTTGACTCAGGCCCAGAGATTTGCACCTGTCATACCATACCCCTGTGAAATCCACACAGGGTCGCTGTGAATCCACACAACTATGCGCATAAAATAATCTCAGTACCATCACCATCCAAGCATGACAGGGTTAATCCACACAACAGGTTGAGCTCGTTCCCTTTTGAACAACTCACCCATACGTATGAACCTCCTTCGACTCTCCACAACTGAATAACTTCATCTACGTGATTCCATTATATCAGCAGAGTCAGGATATCTCCTTCTAGACAAGCCCCAGGTCAATACACATTACATACGATCTTACACGGTATTTTCTTTCCTGAAAATACTATGCTTTGATCTCACATTCACAGCATTCAAGACATTCATTCCACTCAAATAAATGATTCAATCACAGCAACAATCATTTCAAAGGTTCAGGTTTTCGAATATCATATTTAATCCTCAAACAGTTTCAAAGCAACACCAAAAATAGAGAGTTTCGCAAACAGCGCCAAAACCGGCGATCTGTTTCAAAACGGGGTATTTCAAAGTCTGTATATAAAACCGGCGACCACGTCGCCCAACCACATAGAAACAGAGCATTCACGAAGATGAAAACGAAAACCGGCGACCACGTCGCCCTTACTTCAGAAACAGCTAATCTATGGCTTGTATTTAAGATGAAGTCTAGCTTCCCTTACCTGGACTTGCGCAAACACCTAGAGTTCCGAAACCCAACAAAACTTGAAGAACGCCTTGGCTCTGTTTTTTGCGCCTGGTTGAAGGACTTGCAGAGAACTGCCCAGGTGCTCTAATGGTGGCTGTCGCTCGTCGTACTCTCGTGTGAAGGTGCTAGGATCGCAGCGCGAAGGAGGCAACTGGAGGAGAAGGGAGGTAACTCACTCTTTCTCTCTTTGAAGGCTGCGACGTTTCTTGTTTCTCTCAGCAGTGGGTCTCTGCATCTTAAACCAAATCACCCATCAAAAGCAGCTGCCACACCCACTCTGCAGAGAAGTCTGAGAACCACTGCCCTGAACAGTACGACCACCGTTGTCTCTGGTGCATGCCAACCACTGCTCTGAACAGTACTGCCACTGTTGTCGCTTGTGCATGCCAGCCACTGCTCTGAACAGTACGACCGCGAGTGTCTCCTGCGCATGCCAACATTCTGATGTTACCACTCTGAATCATCCTTTTTGCCTACATGGCGCGCGTGCAGGACGTCTCATGCTGAGAGTCTGGGTCCCACTTTATCTGTGTGAGGCTCGCCATCGCGACAACTTTCCAACGCTGACTCATCCTGGCGAACGACCGATGTCTCCTTCGCCCTGGAAGACGACCGATGTCTTCCTCTGGGAGACGACCGATGTCTTCCTCTGGGAGACGACCGATGTCTTCCTCTGGAAGACGACCGATGTCTTCCCTGGCGACGCCCTCATAACTCTCGCGCCTTGGCCACGTCCACATGCCTCGCGCCCTGGCAATGCCCGCATGCCTCTCGTGCCCGCTCGATGCCCGCATGCCTCGCGCCCCCGCGCGATGCCTGCATACCTCGCGCCCTGGCGACTTCTTCGCGCCCTGGCGACGTCCTCGCGCCCGGCGACGTCCTCGCGCCCTGGCGACGTCCTCGCGCCCTGGCGATCTCATACCCTTCTAAACTTAACTTTTCTTCCTTTTTATTTTAAGTAAAACATACACAGAATTCCTTTAAAATATCACCCCTTTTTATTCCAATACAATTTTCTGGGTCCTTACAATCTCCCCAACAAGAAAAATTTTCGTCCCCGAAAATTGAATTATAAGGAAAGAAGGTATGGATGGGCTTCTCTCGTGGTTCCTTTTATTTCCCATGTTAGATCATCCGATCTGCACGTTGTCCACTTTTAATACGTGACTAGGGTCTGCAAGGTACTTCCTTGGCTGTAATACGTGAAATACATTATGCAGGTTTGCTAAATGGGGAGGTGGGGCGATCTCAAGCCACCGGACCGATCCTCCTGAGGATCTGATATGGCCCAACAAACTTAGGGGACAGCTTCTTTGATCTGATAGCTCGTCCTACACCCTTGGCTGGTGTCGCCCCTCATAAAGACATGGTCCCCAGCAGCAACTCCAAAGGTCTTCTCCTCTGATCTGCATAGGACATCTGTCGACTTTGAGAAGCTTTCATTCTGCCTTGCATCAGTTTTACCTTCTCGGTTGTCTGTTGAACCAACGCTTATTACCCCAATACTTCATCAAATTCCATTCTCCTTCCCTGCATATGGAGTATGCTGTTCCATTGAGCGCCACTCAGTACTCCACTCTACTTCCACCACCTACTAACTCCAACCCTGAAGACTTGGTCGAGCAAGTCAGAACTAAGCCCTTAACAGAAGCAGGACTAGCCCCCTGTAGAGAAAAGTGAGCAAGGTCCCTTCATCGGAAGGAAAAAAAAAAGGCAGCTGACTACTGCTCATGCCCCCTAGCCAATTCAAACTAGGATCCGAAATATCCTTCTAGGAATCAACTTCCGCCTCTTGATCAAAACCATCCATCGACTTCCCACTGCTGATCTAATTCTCACGCTCCCTAAAGGAATACCTTTGGTTCACCACTATGCTACATAACTCTGCACCTTATAAAGACAAAATTCTTGTTGCTGTTACTTTCCAATCAATCTTCACTATGACTTCTTTTGCCAACTCGGCTTCCTGTCCCCATCATTTCCTCCTTGTTCAATGTATACATTGGATGCATTGATTTGGGTTCAGGTGCCTATCTGAAAAGGTATACAAGAACGAACGCACCATATCTCTCAATCACAACCATGTAAGTAGTGGAGCCGATTGGAAAATTTCCTCTTCATCCAGAATTTCTTGCTTAAGGACAACTCTATTCCTCTTCTCCAAGATACAACAGACTATTGCCACCCACATTCCCTTCCACACCTGATTCTACTTGGATGACATACGTATAAGATAAAAGTTCTCAAGGTGGGACCTCAAACCCTTATGTCGAACAAATAGAACACTTATCCACTTGAAGCACATAGACCAGCCACGTTGCTTTAAAGCTAAAGTTAGTGGCTCACGCATCCTCCTGGAATCTCACATCCCTTCTGCCTCCAACTTTCCAAACAATGACTTTTTGGAATAACCCATCATCTTCACCCTCCTCGCACACCTTACGTACATCTCTCCACCACCACGATTGATATTTCGAATGAGCTCGGCTTCTCCCAAGTTCTGAGTCATACAAGAATATCTTTCCATTTCCCCTTTCTCATCACTCCTCATCCACCATTTCCATACTCATCTTCCAAATCACGATCCACATAACAGCATCCATTCTGCGTGAAGCTTCATCTCTTCTCCCAGTAACTTCTCTACTTGGTATTTTTCAGCAAACTTCTCTGTCTAATTGAACTTTAGACATAAATGCAATATCTCCTCTTTCCTTTTAAGCTTGTGGTTAAGCTAGAGTCATCTCATGCTGTTTCATCGACATAAACATCTCCCAAGCTTCAAATAAAAGAAAGCTCATTCTTTCATTTTTGGAACTTAAACCCGGTACTTCCCATGGATACACATGCTTAAGTCCTTAAACCCTCAACATTCAGCTTATATACTCTCCGTAACTTATATGTAGCTGAAACTAACCTTGGTACACTAAATCTAACGTACACTTCCTTCTTTAATTCTGTAAGGACCCAGAAAATTGTATTGGAATAAAAAGGGGTTATATTTTAAAGGAATTCTGTGTATGTTTTACTTAAAATAAAAAGGAAGAAAAGTTAAGTTTAGAAGGGTATGAGATCGCCAGGGCGCGAGGATGTCGCCAGGGCGCGGGACGTCGCCAGGCGCGAAGACGTCGCCAGGGCGCGAGGACGTCGCCAGGGCGCGAAGACGTCGCCAGGGCGCGAGGTATGCAGGCATCGCGCGGGCGCGAGGCATGCGGGCATCGCGCGGGCACGAGAGGCATGCGGGCATTGCCAGGGCGCGAGGCATGTGGACGTGGCCAAGGCGCGAGAGTTATGAGGGTGTCGCCAGGGAAGACATCGGTCGTCTTCCAGAGGAAGACATCGGTCGTCTCCCAGAGGAAGACATCGGTCGTCTCCCAGAGGAAGGACATCGGTCGTCTCCCAGAGGAAGGCATCGGTCGTCTTCCAGGGCGAAGGAGACATCGGTCGTTCGCCAGGATGAGTCAGTGGTTGGCATGCACCAGAGACAACGGTGGTCGTACTGTTCAGGGCAGTGGTTCTCAGACTTCTCTGCAGAGTGGGTGTGGCAGCTGCTTTTGATGGGTGAGTTGGTTTAAGATGCAGAGACCCACTGCTGAGAGAAACAAGAAACGTCGCAGCCTTCAAAGAGAGAAAGAGTGAGTTACCTCCCTTCTCCTCCAGTTGCCTCCTTCGCGCTGCGATCCTAGCACCTTCACACGAGAGTACGACGAGCGACAGCCACCATTAGAGCACCTGGGCAGTTCTCTGCAAGTCCTTCAACCAGGCGCAAAAACAGAGCCAAGGCGTTCTTCAAGTTTTGTTGGGTTTCGGAACTCTAGGTGTTTGCGCAAGTCCAGGTAAGGGAAGCTAGACTTCATTTTCAATACAAGCCATAGTTTAGCTATTTCTGAAGTAAGGGCGACGTGGTCGCCGGTTTCGTTTTCATCTTCGTAAATGCTCTGTTTCATGTGTTTGGGCGACGTGGTCGCCGGTTTTATGTGCAGACTTCGAAAATACCCCGTTTTGAACCAGGTCGCCGGTTTTGGCGCTGTTTTACGAACTCCCTGTTTTTGGTGTTGCTTTGAAACTGTTTGAGGCTTAAATGTGATATTCGAAAATCTGAACCTTTGAAATGATTGTTGCTGTGATTGAATCATTTATTTGAGTGGAATGAATGTCTTGAATGCTGTGAATGTGAGATCAAAGCATAGTATTTTCAGGAAAGAAAATACCGTGTAAGATTGTATGTAATGTGTATTGACCTGGGGCTTGTCTAGAAGGAGATATCCTGACTCTGCTGATATAATGGAATCACGTAGATGAAGTTATTCAGTTGTGGAGAGTCGAAGGAGGTTCATACGTATGGGTGAGTTGTTCAAAAGGGAACGAGCTCAACCTGTTGTGTGGATTAACCCTGTCATGCTTGGATGGTGATGGTACTGAGATTATTTTATGCGCATAGCTGTGTGGATTCACAGCGACCCTGTGTGGATTTCACAGGGGTATGGTATGACAGGTGCAAATCTCTGGGCCTGAGTCAACGCACAAGTAAATCCGGAAGTAGTGTCAAGTGTCTTGTGTGATGAGTCAGTAGAAGTCTGACGTGTGAATGAGGAACATTGAAATTTGTTAGACACTTGATGCTTTACGTGAAAATGAATGACTCTGGAAAATATTGTGAACTGTATGATTTCTTGGTGGTCATATGAAGGGAACGAGGAACTGATAGTTGTTACGTGGGTGATTTTGATTTGTTTCATCTTTATGATTTTAAGTTTCCTATCTAACTCTTTTTAAATGTCTAGCTTACCCTGTGTTTTTCTGTTGTATTGTGGCCTTTTCTTAAACCTGTAATGATCGTGTATAATTTACACGGGAGCAGATGATGTTGCAGGAAGTAGAGCTCTTTAGAAAATTGTCGCTGGAAGGAGATCGCCTGTTTTCTTTTCTGTTGGGTGATCGCCCCTCTTGCTGCTTTATAATAGGAGATCGCCTTTGGGAAAGGAGATCGCCCTTCTTATAGGAGATCGCCCTTCTTATAGGAGATCGCCCTTTTTGCCAGGAGATCGCCTATCGGTCTTTTGTATTGTATTTCGTTTACGTTTTTAATGAAGAAGTGATCGTTTGTATTAAACTCCCTGCGAGGAGAAACTTATTTATTTTATATAAAGAATTTGCTCACTTCAATCTATTTGTCACCTTTATTTTCGTTTTATATTTATTTTCAAAGTAATTTGGCGGGATGTTACACTGACCGCCATGGGAATTTGTCTCAGCCGACCGAGCAGTTTCCCAGTGGTGCATTGTAGCTTGATGGTTCTGAGCCATCGCTGCATTCTGTTGTTGGATGGCAGTTGCCATCATCTCGATAGCCTTGGCAATCTGGCTCATCTCCGAAGAAGATTGGGGAGAGGTAGAAGGTCTACGTGCCATCTCTCTTCGTTTCAGATTTGAAACTACAGATTTCTATATTCCCTACAACTACAAGAATGAGATCGATAAGAAATCAATTCATTCAGGAGGTAACATCTTGACCTTACAAAGGTCAGCATCTCAAAGTCATCAAGAATTTGAGCTCATCAACCGAATCATAGTGCTTATAAACTTAAGCAAAACACCAGAACAGCTACTGGTATACAACCATCAATCCAAACAACCACTTTCAATCAATACGAAAACACTCAATAAAATGAAATAATCACACCAGAATTCAATGTATGCTAAACATCAAACCTTGGGAATTAAGATTGAGAATCATCTCGATCCAGTTATGAGTGTGCACCCTCACTACTTTATCAAGACCTTCTCATTCTTAATACTAAGATTTTCAGTTAGAGCATATATTCACCAAAGCACACACAAAATTTCAATACAAAAACGTTTGAAAACCTTTCACTATAGTTGTTGTTTTAAACTCAAATAAATTTCCTGAGCAGAAGAAACACAATGGATCCACAGCCCTCAGGTCATCCTAAGGACGAACTGCTCTGATACCATTAATGTAACATCCCGCCAAAATACTATTCATGTTTATATAATGAAAATAAAGGTAACAAATAGATTGAAGTGAACAAAATATTATATATATGAAATGTAGTTTCTCCTCACAGGGAGTTTAATACAAATTCGGTCAAATTTTCCAGAAACATAAACAAAATACAGTAAAAAGAACAAAGCAGGCGATCTCCTATCGGAAGAGGCCGATCTCCTATCAGAAGACAGCAAAAGGGGGATCGCCTAACAGAAGTAGAAACAGGCGATCTCCTTCCGGCGACCACTCACTGAGGAGCTCTGCTTCCTGCAACATCATCTGCTCCCGTGTAAATTATACACGATCATCACAGGTTTAAGAAAGAGCCAAACACAACACCAAAGAAACACCACAAGGTAAGCTAGACATTTGAAAAAGAGTTTAGATATGAACTTTAAAATCAAGATAAAACAAATTCAAGATACCCACGTAAACCATCAACTAAACACATATTGCACGATTCCTCAAAGGTCATTAAAATCACAACATTTATCAAGTGTCTAACAATTTCAATGTTCCTCATTTCTCACGTTAGACTCCCACTGACTCATCACACAAGCCACTTGACACTACTTCCGGAAGACTCGTGCGTTGAACTTAGCATCCAGAGACATGCACCTGTCATACTTCATTTGTTGTAATGTTTCCACAGCCATGCGCATCAACACAATCTCGATCTCAATTCATCACTCTCACAGTATGACAGGGTTAATCCATAAGACAGGCCGAGCTCGTCCTTTTTCACACGACTCACCCATTCATATGAACCTCCTTCGACTCTCACTGACTGAGTAACTTCCTCTATGTGATTCCATTATCTCAGCAGAGTCAGGATCGCCTCATTCACAGGATACTTACAGAGCAATACACTTCATAACCAAATCTCAAGACGGTATTTCCTTTCCTGAAAATACTATGTCTTGATCCCACATTCACGACATTCCACACATCATACCACTCAAATGAATGATTCTAATCACAACAACAATCATTTCATGGTTCATAGTTTCGAATATCACATTTAGATCTCAAACAGCTTCAAAACAACACAAAACAGGGGAGTTCGAAAAACAACGCCAAAACCGGCGATCTCGTTCAAAAACAGAGGATTGTACAATAACAGTTGAAAAACCGGCGACCACGTCGCCCCCATCATCTCAATCATGAATATAAGGATTTTCGTTGGAAATAAGGCTAGCTTCCCTTACCTGGACTTGCGCAAAACACCAAGAGCTCCAAAATCCACCGAGCTTAAAGGATGCCTTAGCTCTGTTTTCAGCGCCTGGTTTGTAGAACTTGCAGAGAAACTCCCAGGTGCTCTAAGGGCAAACGTCGCTCGTCACACTGATGCTTGAGGTTGCCTGAGTCGCAACGCAAAGGAGAGAAAAAGGGAGGGAGGGAGTTGCACTCACTCTTTCACTCTTGAGTCACTGTAACGCTCTTTGCCTTCCCGCAGTGGCTTTTGAATCCAAGCCTATCTGTCCACGTATGCTGCTGCTGCCACCCCTTCTGCAGGAAAGCCTGAGTGTACGTTTTCACTGAACAGTACGACCACTGTTGTCTCTGGTGCATGCCAACCACTGCCCTGAACAGTACGACCACTGTTGTCTCTGGTGCATGCCAACCACTGCCCTGAACAGTACGACCGCGAGTGTCTCCTGCGCATGCTAACATTCTGATGTCACCACTCTGAACCACCCTTTTTGTCTACCTGGCGCGCGTGCAGGACGTTTCATGCTGGGAGTCTGGGTCCCACTTTATCTGTGTGAAGCTCGCCATCGCGCGATAACCTTCCACCGATGACCGCTCGCGCGATGACTATCCACTGAGGTCTCATACTGGCAAATGACCGATGTCTCTCCCTGGAAGACGACCGATGTCTCTCCCTGGGAGACGACCGATGTCTACCCCTGGCAACGCCCGCATGCCTCTCGCGACCCGGCGATGCCTCATGCCTCGCGCCCCGACGACGCCCGCATGCCTCTCGCGCCCCAGCGTTGCCCGCATGCCTCGCGCCCCGGCGACGCTCGCATGCCTCTCGCGCCCCGGCGTTGCCCGCATGCCTCGCGCGCCCTGGTGACGTCCACATGCCTCGCACGCCCTGGCGATGTCCACATGCCTCGCGCGCCCTGGCGACGTCCACATGCCTCGCGCCCTGGCGATCATGTGTAGTAGACGACCGGCGATTAAGTACTAACTAGGCGATCTCATAGTCTTCTAAGCTACACTTTCCTTCCTTTTCATTTTAAATAAAAACATACTTAGAATTCATTTAAAATATATCCCTTTTTATTCCAATTGAATTTTACAGGTCCTTACACCTACCTTCCCACTTACGAGGCCTCTAACCCCAAGCGACAGGTTCTAACCGACCTCACATCGCTCATAGGCGAAGGAGGATTTCATTGATGAACCTTTTTTTTCAAATTGGGAGTTCTCAGTCAAAGAGGAGGTGTTCTTTATGAACCTACCTTCCCACTTACGAGACCTCTAACCCCAAATGACAGGTTCTAACTGACCTCACATCGCTCATAGGCGAAGGAGGATTTCATTGGAGAACCTTTCTGTTCAAATTGGGAGTTCTCACTCGAAGAGGAGGTGTTCTTTACGAACCTACCTTCCCACTTATGAGACCTCTAACCCCAAATGACAGGTTCTAACTGACCTCACATCGCTCATAGGTGAAGGAGGATTTTGCTGGTGAACCTTTCTTTTAAAATTGGGAGTTCTCACTCGAAGAGGAGGTGTTCTTTACGAACCTACCTTCCCACTTACGAGACCTCTAACCCCAAATGACAGTTTCTAACTGCATTGTACAAACACATTAAAAAATATATCTTAACTGAAAAATTTATTGGGTGACCTCATTAAAAACCCTTAGAAGGAAAAAAGAGTGTCCCCTAAACTGTGTACAATGTTACATATTAGTCTTAACTGAAATAAAACTTTAGGTGAGTCGCATTCCATGTGCGAGGAATCAGACCACCCTTTAGAGTTTCAAGCCTGTACGCCCCATTTCGCAGGGCCTCTGTCACCTTAAAGGGACCAGTCCACTTGGGAGACATCTTGTTCTCTATTTGATAGGGAGATGCCTTCCGCATCACCAGGTCGGCGACCGGGAACTGCCGAGCTCTCAACTTGGAACTGTGTTTGAGCTCAACCCTTCTCTTCAATGCTTCGGCTTTGATTCCTGCCTCTTCCCTTACTTCATCTAAGAGATCTAAATTCACCTTCCTTTCTTCGTTGGACTCCTCAGTCACGAAGTTCTGGAAACGTGGCGAGCTCTCTTGGATCTCTATAGGGATCATGGCGTCTGAATCGTACACCAAGCTGAAAGGGGTTTCCTTGGTGGTGGACTGAGGAGTGGTATGGTAGGCCCACACAATTCTGGGGACTTCCTCAACCCAAGTTCCCTTAGCTTTCTCCAGCCTTCTCTTCAACCCTCTGAGTAGGACTCGGTTGGCCAATTCAACCTGCCCATTAGTCTGAGGATGCTCGACTGATGTAAACACCTGTTTGATTCCCAACTCTGTGCATAACTTCCCCAACTGTTGGCTTGCAAATTGGGTGCCATTATAAAAAACCAAGCGTTTGGGCACGCCAAAGCGGCATACTATGTTCTTGCACACGAAGTGCTGGATCTTGTGGGCTGTGATTTGTGCTACTGGTTCAGCCTCGATCCACTTTGTGAAGTATTCTATGGCGACCACAAGATACTTCATTTGCCGCACAGCCAAAGGAAAGGGCCCCAGGATATCAATTCCCCATGTGTGGAATGGCCAAGGGCTATATGTAAACCTGAGCTCCTTTGGAGGCACCTTGTACCAGTCTGCATGCAGTTGACACTGTTTGCACTACTGCGCGTACATCGTGCAATCTTCCCTCATGGTTGGCTAGTAATACCCTGCTCGAATGGCTTTAGATGCCAAAGCACGACCTCCTATGTGGCTCCCACATATTCCTTCATGGAGTTCTACCATTATTCGCATGCACTGCTCACCATGCACGCACACCAGAATAGAGTGCGTGAACCAGTGCCTGTACAATTCCCCATCAATTAGTGTATACCTGGTCGAGTTCTTCTTTCCTTTTCTCGCCTCCATTGGCTCCATTGGCAACATCCCACCAGCTAAGTAGCGCTTATAGGGCGTCATCCACGTCTCTCCACTCTGCAACAGACATACTTGCGACGACACCTCCTCCAACACCACATATGCATTAACCCTCGGCTTCTTCAAAGTTTCTTAGGTCAACGACCAATGAGTCCTCTTCCCACCTTCTGACTGGCTAATTTGATGGACTCCTACCAAGTTGTCAGTTGTACCTTGCCCGAGCTTGCGAGTTTTGCCAACAAGTCGGCTTGGGCATTCTGATCTCTGGGCACATGCACCAACTCAAAAGATACGAAGGAACTTTTCAACACCTAGACATACGTTGGGTAGGAGGCCATTTGAGGGTCTTTGGCCTGGTACTCTCTTGCTACTTGACCTGTGACTAGTAGGGAGTCGCTCTTTGCTAAAAGACTCTGCGCTCCCATCTCCATAGCCAACAGCATTCCAGCGATTAGAGCCTCATACTCTGCCTGATTGTTGTTCGCCTTGAAGGCAAACCATAGGACCTGCTCAATCAACAGCCCTTTTGGTCCTTCCAAGATCACCCCAGCTCCACTACCTTGCTGATTAGAAGACCCATCTACTGAGAGCACCCATCTGAAGTTAGGCTCATCCTACTAGGTTTCAGCCGAGGACATCTCGGCTACGAATTCAGCATAAACATGGCCTTTGATTGGGCCTCTGGGCTCATACTATATGTCGAACTCAGATAACTCCACTGCCCATCGCACCATCCTCCCTGCTACGTCTGGCTTTTGCAAAACCTTTCGGATGGGTAGATCTGTCATCACCACCACTGTAAAGCTCTGGAAGTAATGGCGAAGCCTACGCGCAGAGAACACCACGACCAATGCCGCCTTCTCAATGGCCTGGTATCTTGCCTTAGGCCCTTGCAGCACCTTACTAACAAAGTAGATGGGCTTTTGGCTTTGATCTTGCTCCTGCACCAGAACTGAACTCACTGCCTTCTCAGTGACTGTGAAGTATAAACGTAGCGGGATGCCGATCTGAGGTTTGCACAACATCGGTGAGCTGGCCAATTATTCTTTCAGCTTGAGAAATGCTTCCTCATACTCCTTGGTGCACAAGAACCTGTTGTTCCTCCTCAAGCATTGAAAATAAGGGTGGCCCTTATCTCCTCCAGCTGACACAAACCTGGAAAGAGCAGTCATCCGACCTGTCAACTGTTGCACCTCCTTTACCAACGTCGGGCTCCTCATAGCTAAGATCGTCGCGCACTTGTCTGGGTTGGCCTCAATCCCACGTTCGTTGAGCAAGAAACTGAGGAATTTGCTTTCTTCCACCCCAAAGACGCACTTCTCTGGATTCAGCTTCAACCCGTATTTGGCTATTGTAGTAAATAGCTCCTCCAAATTAGTGACGTGCTGATCCATCACCTGGGATGTCACCACCATATCATCTACGTAGGCTTGCATGTTGCGTTCTATCATGGGTGTAAGGACCTTGTGATGTGAGTTGATTTTATGATTTAGCATTTTATGGTGGCACTTTAATTAGGATTGAGATTTTAGGATGATTAAGGTGAGAACCTAAGGAAAATCCCCACTAGACATTAACTTAACCAAGTGGTTAAGTAGATGTGAAGGTTCATTTCACAAAGGCAAAAGGAAAACACAATTATGGTGAAGATGATGACAAGTAAAGGTGCTGAAATTAAAGAGAGGAAACTAAACATAATGAAGGAAACCGAATAGGAAACAAAGCATTAAAACAAGAACAAGACATAGATTTTGGAATTGAAATTTGGAATGGAAATGGAATGGAAAAAGATGAGTGAAAGGAAACTTAGGAGAATGAAGCTAGAGAAGTGATCACGCCACTTGGATGGTGGTTTACTCCAAGATGAGTGAAGAATGTCGCCACTTGAGAGCTCTCTAAATCTTACAAGATAAGACAATGGTGTAAGGAGACAATGCTCACAAACTCTAACACAAATTGTGTATAGTAACTTTACTCTAATTTCAACATGGAAATACATGAGGTAGGCCTCCTTATTTATAGGTTTAGGAGCCTTGGTGAGCAAGCTTAAAGGGTAGGGATGGAAATACAAAAAGTGGGGCTGCCTAGGGTATTGACTTTAGTCAAACCACACCATCATCCTAATCTTCCAGAAGATAGGTCAAAAATGCAACATTTGATAGTACACCCCTCCTTCTTTTGCTAAAGGCACCTATTTGCTAGCACACCCCTCCTTCTATTGCTAAAGGCACCTTTTTGATAGCACACCCCCCTTCTATTGTTAAAGGCACCTATTTGCTAGTGCACCCCCCTCCAATACTTAAGGACACCTATTTTACTACTATTACAAATAAAGAAAACAATTGATGCTCAGCACCCAAAGCTTGTGCTCTGCTTCTTGTAATCCTCTGAGGTATGGTGGGAGCTAAGGCAATGGTTGGAGTATCTTGACTTGGCCCTTGGTCTTGTGTCATGCTCCTAGTCTGCCTCCTCTGAGGTTGGGCCTGGTCAGTAGGCGTATTCCCTTCTAGGTCCTCATCACCTTGTCCATCAGCCTTTGGTAGGTAGCACCTGCATTCTTCAGCCCAAATGGCATGACTGTGTAGCAGTAGCAAGACAGCTCAGTCATAAACGCTGTCTTGCCCTCGTCCATCGGGTGCATCTTGATATGGTTATAGCCAGAAAAAGCATCCAAGAAGCTGAGCAATTTGCAGCCTGAGGCGCTATCTACCAGCGCATCAATACTTGGCAAAGGATAAGAGTCCTTTGGACATCCCTTATTGAAGTTAGTGAAGTCCACACACATCCTCCACTTCCCATTGGCCTTCTTCACCAGTACCACATTCGCTAGCTGATCCTGCCGCTTGACTCGAACGTGGAGGACTGCCTCGTCACTCCTTCATCTAGCCCTCTGTTCTGCAGGAACGCTCCAAGAACCACCGCCGAAACTCCAAACGCTGCCTGCAAAACACACAGACGGCGCCTCTAGCGGCCGTTGTAGCTCCGACGCTCAAGTCAGGCAACAGGAACACCAAAACTATATCTGAATCTCTCTGTGAGACCCGTGTGTGACTTAAACTCTCAGATGTGTGAGCTATCAGAATCTGTAAAAACCTCCCCTTAATTCGTTAAGAGTTTCGCTTATATACCTGAGTTTTTCTCTCTCCTGACGGTTATTCCTCTTGACACGTGGATAACGTCTGGTCGTACACGTGTCATCATCTGGAGTGTCTGCAGCTGAAACGTTACTTCCACTGTGCCCCTGCGACTAAGTTATCCACACAGGGAGTAGCTTAGTACACAGGTTACTCTGGGCGCAACCTTAACATGGCGAGCTGGTTAACCCTGGGCATTGCAGCTCATACTACACATGGTGGCAGATATGCCACTTATCCTCTGTACTTAGACCATACAACAAGTGCATACCAAGTCTTCTCAAACACCCGGCGATGTGCTCTTTCAGCGACTTGCTGACCACCTGATCTCCCAACCTTAACACACGGCGATCATGTGCAATCTGGGTGATTACTGATCCATACCGGCGATGACCGACTACTCATCCTCAAGGCGATAGGCGATTACTCACCTCAAGGCGATAGGCGATTACTCATCATCACAGGCGAGAGGTGATTACCATTCTGAGTGATCACCTCCCTGATTCGCCTGCTATCCTCTACCACGTGTTACTCTGTGAATGGTCCACGTGGTCAACTGCTGCTGATGTCATCGACTACCGATGACCGACCGGAACACAAGCCCCCCAGTCTCGAGCTGTGAACTTGTTCTCGGCGAAGAGACTAAGAAATCATCTTCTGGCGGTCTACAGCAGCGCACACTCTGGTACTAACACTGTTTCATTCCTTCGTCTTCGCCTTCAAACATTCAAAGCATCTCTCTGGATCATCTAGAGATTCACCTTCTCTGTTTTCTTCTTCTCAAATGCGCTGGAGTTTGCTGCGTTTCTTCTCTTTAACTCTCTGCATGTGACTAACTGTGAACTAGCTTAGGCTTTAGCGCGATCTACCTGCAACCCCTCAAACTTGGCCTCTGACTTGATCGCGGCTAACTGTTGCCTTAGCATTGCCTTCAACATAACTTTGTGCTGGATGACTGACTTAACGGGCCTAAACGCTTCGGCTTCACGCAGCAGAACTTGCTTCTACCACCGACCACTGACTAGCATGTTAGCGCACCACCGATCAGTCATCGCGCTTCTGGCTTCGCTGCACTTCTCTGCCACACCAGCGCTGAGTGCGTAGAGGGTCTGAACACTGTAACATCCCGCCAAATTACTTTTCATAAATATAAAATGAAATAACGGTAAAACAAAAATATTTAAATGAACATACGTATTTATATAAAATGAAGTTGCTCCTCACAGGGAGTTTAATACATAACCGGTATATTTTTCCAAAACTTAAACAAAATACAGCAAAACAAATTGAAACCGGCGGTCTCCCTACATAAACCGGCGATCTACTATCAGAAGACCCAAAACAGCCGATCTGCTATCAGAACAGAAATCAGGCGATCACCACGTAGAGACAGAAACAGGCGATCTCCTTCCGGCGACCACTCACTAAGGAGCGCTACTTCCTGGAAAATCATCTGCTCCCGTGTAAAATACACGATCATCACAGTTTTAAGAGATAACAGCCAGAGAACAATACAAAGGGTAAGCTAGATATATTTATTTTTAACTTTAAATTATAAACTGGACGACCAACATAGATCAGCCTTTTTAAACATTCACAAGAGTCCATCACTTCATCATTCATATCACACAGCCATCAAGTAATCACATATTTCCGTCAAGAGTCGTTCAATTCAATGTTTCACATTTCTCACGTCAGACTTCCACTGACTCATCACATAAGACACTTGACACTACTTCCGGAAGACTCGTGCGTTGAACTTAGCATCCAGAGACATGCACCTGTCATATTGACCCACTGTGAAATCACACACATTCACAGGGTCGCCGTGAAATCACACACATTCACAAGCATATAAATGAATCTCAATATCATCACTATCCTAGCATGACAGGGTTAACTCATATAACAGGCCGAGCTCGTTCTTTTTCACACGACTCACCCATTTATATGAACCTCCTTCGACTCTCACCAACTGAAAAACTTCCTCTATGTGATTCCATTATCTCAGCAGAGTCAGGATCGCCTCATTCACAGGATACTCACAGATCAATACACTTCATAACCAAATCTCAACACGATATTTCCTTTCCTGAAAATACTATGTCTTGACCCCACATTCATGACATTTCACACATCATATAACACTTAAATGAATGATTCCAATCACAACAACAAGCATACCACCGATCAGGTTTTCGAATAGCATATACATTCTTCATTTCAATCTCGACAAATTTAAAGTGACACTAAACAAGGGAGTTCGAAATCTGTATTTAAAACCGGCGACCACGTCGCCCAAACACATAGAACAGAGCATCAACGAAACAGAATATGAAACCGGCGACCACGTCGCCCTCACTTCAGAAAACAGCAATTCTACGGCTTTTATTGAAATAAAGCTAGCTTCCCTTACCTGGACTTGCGCAAAACACCAAGAGCTCCAAGACCCACCGAGCTTAAAGGATGCCTTAGCTCTGTTTTAGCGTCTGGTTTGTAGGACTTGCAGAGAAACTCCCAGGTGCTCCAAGGGGAGTCGTCGATAGCTAAGCAGGAACGTGATAAGGCCTGAATGGCAGAGTGAAGGAGAGAAAAGAGAAAGATAAAGGTAACTCACTCACTCACTCTTGAACCACAGCACCTTCTTTGCCTCTCAGAAGTGAGTTTTTAAATCTAAGCCTACTAGTCCACGCATGCTGCTGCCACCACCCCCCCCCTCTGCAAGAAAGCCAGAGTGTACGTTTCGCTGAACAGTACGGCCACGGTTGTCTCTTGTGCCTGCCAACCACTGCCCTGAACAGTACGACCACTGTTGTCTCTTGTGCATGCCAACATTCTGATGTCACTATTCTGAACCACCCTTTTTGTCCACGTGGCGCGCGTGCAGGACGTGCCATGCTGGGAGTCTGGGTCCCACCTTAACTGTGTGAAACTCGACATCGCGCGATAACATTCCACCGATGACCGCTCGCGCGATGACTATCCACTGAGGTCTCATACTGGCAAACGACCGATGTCTCTCCCTGGAAGACGACTGATATCTCTTGCGACCCGGCGATGCCTGCATGCCTCGCGCCTTGACGACGCCCGCATGCCTCTCGCGCCCCAGCGTTGCCCGCATGCCTCTCGCGCCCTGGTGACGTCCACATGCCTCGCGCCCTGGCGATGCCCGCATGCCTCTCGCGCCCTGGTGACGTCCACATGCCTCGTGCCCTGGCGATGCCCGCATGCCTCTCGCGCCCTGGCGACGTCCACATGCCTCGCGCCCTGGCGATCATGTGTAGTAGATGACCGGCGATCTCATAGTCTTCTAAGCTACACTTTCCTTCCTTTTTATTTCAAATGAAAACATACTTAGAATTCATTTAAAATATACCCTTTTATTCCAAATTTAATTTTACAGGTCCTTACATTCTCCCCAACAAGAAAAATTTTCGTCCTCGAAAATTGAATTACAAGGAAAAGAGGTATGGATAGGCTTCTCTCATGGGTTCTTCTAACTCCCAAGTTGAATCACCCGATCTGCCATCCCACACCACTTTTGTAACATCCCGCCAAATTACTTTTCATAAATATAAAATGAAATAAAGGTAAAACAAAATATTTAAATGAACATACGTATTTATATAAAATGAAGTTGCTCCTCACAGGGAGTTTAATACATAACCGGTATATTTTTCCAAAACTTAAACAAAATACAGCCAAATAAATTGAAACCGGCGGTCTCCCTACATAAACCGGCGATCTACTATCAGAAGACCCAAAACAGCCGATCTGCTATCAGAACAGAAATCAGGCGATCACCACATAGAGACAGAAACAGGCGATCTCCTTCCGGCGACCACTCACTAAGGAGCTCTACTTCCTGGAAAATCATCTGCTCCCGTGTTAAATACACGATCATCACAGTTTTAAGAGAAAACAGCCAGAGAACAATACAAAGGGTATGCTAGATATATTTATTTTTAACTTTAAATTATAAACTGGACAACCAACGTAGATCAGCCTTTTTAAACATTCACAAGAGTCCATCACTTTCTCATTCATATCACACAACCATCAAGTGCTATCAACAAATTTCTCAACATTACTCACGTCATACTTCCACTGACTAATCACACATAGACACTTGACACTACTTTCGGAAGACTCGCGCGTTGAACTTAGCATCCAGAGACATGCACCTGTCATACTAACCCACTGTGAAATCACACACATTCACAGGGGCGCCGTGAAATCACACACATTCACAAGCGTATAAATGAATCTCAATATCATCACTATCCTAGCATGACAGGGTTAATTCATATAACAGGCCGAGCTCGTTCTTTTTCACACGACTCACCCATTTATATGAACCTCCTTCGACTCTCACCAACTGAATAACTTCCTCTATGTGATTCCATTATCTCAGCAGAGTCAGGATCGCCTCATTCACAGGATACTCACAGATCAATACACTTCATAACCAAATCTCAACACGGTATTTCCTTTCCTGAAAATACTATGTCTTGATCCCACATTCACAACATTCCACACATCATATAACACGTAAATGAATGATTCCAATCACAAACAACAATCATTCCATGGTTCATATTTTCGAATATCACATTTAAATCTCAAACAGTTTCAAACAACACAAAAACAGGGGATGATGGAGATCAAGTAGAAGAGGATTTCACTAATGGAGGAAGAGGTCATCCACCCAAGCATTTAAAATTCTTCTTACTAGTCTTCTTAAAAAGTAGAACATTTTGGGTTCTCTTGAAAATTTAAAAGATAGTAGTATAAATAAATCTTTGTAAATAATCTTGTATAAATTTGTAAATAATATAGAAATATCCTTAGGAGTATGCCAAAGAGGAAAACCAAAAGAAACCTCTAAATGTAAGGCATTTTAGGCACTTTCTTTAGGAAAAAGTGACTTTTCTACTCCTTTCTCTCTTAGGCACTAGAAGGAGCTAGAAGAGTGACTCTTCCCACTCCTTCCCCTTTGTAACATGACCAGCCCTCTCCATTATAAATAGGGGTGCTTGGTACTTTGAATAAAAAAAGTTGAAAGTTAGAAGAAAAGAAACTATCTTGAAATTGAGAAAGAGTGAGTTTGTGAGACTTGTCTCTTCTTCTCCTTCATGTCTTATCTTGTGAGCTTTGGAGACTCTCAAGTGGCGGCACCACCCACTCATCTTGGAAGAACCACCCTCCAAGTGGCGTGAATCACATCTCCAAAAGGCTACAACCACATAAGTCATTTCTATTCATCTTCTAAAAATACCCATTTGTGTTTTCTTGTAGTTTTTCCATTTTTAATCGGTTCAATCTTTTCCATGAGTTGTTTCCTTTCATTTGCTGCCATTGTTCTGCACTTTTTTTGGTTTATTTCCTTGTTTTCTTACTGTTTAATTTCGTCCAAACCATGGGTTTCCATATACATGTGTTGTTCTTGTTTTCCATCCATGGGTTTTTTGTTCTTTGATGAGTTTCTTGTGATTTTCTAATTCCTATTGAATTTCAATCAGTATTTTCACTTCTTCTTGGTGTTCTTATGATGTTCTTGTGTTTCCTTTGAAGTTTGGTACTGTTCTTGAATTACCCATTCATATTCCATTGTTATCTTACACTACAAGTTACCTATTCATGTGTTTTTAGTATGAACCTTTGTGTTCTTGAGTAGAAACTCTATTAATTGTTCTTTAGAATTTTGATCCTAATTCTTGAAAGTGTCATGAATACAATGAAACCTATATCAACTCAACCCAAACCAAGAAAGGTTCATAAGAGACTCACATCATGTGGTATCTAGAGCCATGGTGTTGATTTGTTGATTGTGAGTTGAATAGACACTTTCTTTTTGGGCAATTTTTTTTCCAGCACCTATAATTTCGTGTTTCTTGTTTTTCCAGCACCTTATATTCATACTTTTGTTTGGTTTGAATATGTTTTAGTTGTGCCTTTTCATTGATCATACTTTTTGCTTTGAGTTTTATGTTCATAGTGTTCTAGGTGTCCAAATCTTGTCTCTACTTGCTTGCTTTTGATTTTGAAAGTTTGTGTTTCTCTTGAATTTGTTTTAGTACTTGTGATTGGAGGTTCCAAACATTTGATTTCAAGTGTTCAATTGTCTTGAATCCTTCATAAAATTTTTGTGCAATTTGATTGATGTTTCAACTTCCATATGATGCATATTATGGTTCTTTCACTACATAAGTTCCATTTGGTATAAAAAAAAAAGAAAAAAAAAACAGAACTGAAACAGAACAAAACAGAACCAATTCTGTTTTTAAATCCTTCAAAACAGTTTGGTATTTGCATCTATTCATTCTTTTGCACATTAATTTTCATACCAAAGTTGGATTCATAGTGATTGGCAAATTGTTGTCTACTTTGTGGAACTTTTGATCCTTGTATTTTGACAAGTTTATGAGTTGTACTTTCTTTCTTGATTATAAAGTTTAGTGAGTATTCTTTGAGTCTTATTGTGTACCTTTTATTGCTTGTCTTTCATTCCTTAAGTTTTGTCATATATCTTGTATTCTTTTTGCACTACCCTTTCTTGTTTTGTACCTTTTCTTGCTTGTCTTTTATTGTTCTTTAAGTTTTGTGGTGGTTATTTTTGGATGAGTGGTTGAGTGCTTTGGCATCTTTAATTTGAGGTTACTCCATTCCACAAGAGAAGCTTGATTGAGGGAAGTATAATTTCTTGGAGTGATTTTGAGTGCCTTAATTTTTTTACCAAAACCGCACCACTTATTTCTTTGTTTTCTAACCTTGTTTTCTTTAATTGTTTGCTATTTGTGTTTGCTGTACTGTTTTGAAAATGGCTCAATATTCAAGTGGAGAATCTTCCAAACCACACTCTCCACAAAAAGCTTTCATTCTTGGTGAATTAAAAGAAGCCAAAAGGTCACTTGCACAAAAAGATGAAGCTATAAGACAATTGGAAGAAAGATTGCAAAGGCTTGAAGTGACTAATGAAAGGTCCAGCCATACACACCATAGAAGACGCCATTCTTCAAGGCATTCATCAAGAACTTCTTCCAACTATCATGGACATGAAGATGAAACCGAATGGAGGAGGCATCATCATTATGAAGAAAGGCGCCAACATGTGGCAAAGCCTTATATGCCTTTTGTAAAATTACCTAGCTTTAGTGGTGAAGGTGATCCAAATGTATATTTGGGGTGGGAAGCAAAGGTTGAACAAATCTTTCATGTACATGAGGTCCAAGAAGACCAAAGGGTAAAACTAGCTACTTTAGAATTTCTAGACTATGCCATGCAATGGTGGCATAAAACTCTTATGGACATTGGGCTAAACAAGAGACCTCCCGTGGTTTCTTGGAACAATTTGAAAGAGTGTATGCGCGCTAGATTTGTTCCCCCACACTTTAGGAAAGACCTATTGTTGAAGCTCCAAAGGCTTCACCAAGGCACGCTAAGTGTGGATGCTTATTTTAAAGAGCTAGAAACGCTTATGCTTAAAGTTAATATACATGAAAATGATGAAGCTAAGATGGCTAGATTTGTAAGTGGTCTTAGAAGGGACATTCAAGATGTTGTTGAACTTTATGAGTATTCTTCTTTAGAAAACTTGGTTCACCTTGCCATCAAGGTTGAAACCCAAATTGCGAAGAAACTTGCTTTAAAAAATACTCATAATGATGGCTATTACAACAACTCTTGGAAAAATAAAAACAAGTCTTTGTCCAAATTTCCTTCTAAAGATTCATCTTTCAAATCCAAGGATTCAAAGCCTTCCACTTCAACTAATAAATCACCAACCAAAACCTCAAGTAAGAAATGTTTTAAGTGTTTAGGTTATGGTCATATAGCCGCAAATTGTCCAACAAAAAGAACCATGATGGTAAAAGGGGGTTTAGTTGTAAGTGAACATAGTGATAATTCTTCTAAATCTAACTCCCCTTCCCCTAGCCCTAGTGATAATGAATGTGAAATACCATGTGAAGGTGACTTATTGGTGATAAGGCGCATGATGGGCACAATTCAAAAACCTTTGGATGATACCCAAAGAGAAAATATTTTCCATACCCGGTGCCTTATCAACAAAAAGTTATGTTCCATGATAATTGATGGGGGTAGTTGTACAAATGTGGCTAGTACAAGAGTGGTGGATAAGCTTGTTTTACCCACTATCTCTCATCCCAAGCCCTATAAGCTCCAATGGCTTACTAAAATGGGAGAAATCATGGTTAATAAACAAGTCCTCATAAATTTTGAAATAGGAAAGTATAAAGATGAGGTTTTATGTGATGTTGTGCCTATGGAAGCAACCCATATTCTTTTAGGGAGGCCTTGGCAATTTGATAGACATGTTTTACATGATGGCCTCACCAATATAATGTCTTTTTCCTTCCAAGGGCGCAAGGTTACCTTAAAACCCCTCTCTCCACAAGAAGTTCATGAGGACCAATTAAAAATGAAAAATAAAAGAGAAAATGAAAAAGAAGAAAATGATAAAACGAGTCATAATACCTTATCAACTAAATCAATCTTTTTGACTCATGCTATGCCTCAATTTGAGCATCCAAGGTATTCTTCTTCTTTGTCTTTTTCATTACCAAAAGTTCCTACTTGCACTCCATATTGGTTGAAAAATGTTAGGGATGATTTTTCCATACCTACTAATGGTTTTTACCCTTTAAAGGGAATTTTTCCTAAGAAAATAATCATTCCCACACATTTTTTTCCAACATGGTCTGTCTATAGGACTTCTTTTTCCGACATCCCAATGATTCATAATGCTAAGTCAAGTTTGCCTTTATTATCATCCACTGCTTTATTTGATAGGAAACTGACTTTGTTAAATGTAGGGATTCTGAATTCGTGGACGAATTCTCTCCAACCTGGGGAGCATGATGGAGATCAAGTAGAAGAGGATTTCACTAATGGAGGAAGAGGTCATCCACCCAAGCATTTAAAATTCTTCTTACTAGTCTTCTTAAAAAGTAGAACATTTTGGGTTCTCTTGAAAATTTAAAAGATAGTAGTATAAATAAATCTTTGTAAATAATCTTGTATAAATTTGTAAATAATATAGAAATATCCTTAGGAGTATGCCAAAGAGGAAAACCAAAAGAAACCTCTAAATGTAAGGCATTTTAGGCACTTTCTTTAGGAAAAAGTGACTTTTCTACTCCTTTCTCTCTTAGGCACTAGAAGGAGCTAGAAGAGTGACTCTTCCCACTCCTTCCCCTTTGTAACATGACCAGCCCTCTCCATTATAAATAGGGGTGCTTGGTACTTTGAATAAAAAAAGTTGAAAGTTAGAAGAAAAGAAACTATCTTGAAATTGAGAAAGAGTGAGTTTGTGAGACTTGTCTCTTCTTCTCCTTCATGTCTTATCTTGTGAGCTTTGGAGACTCTCAAGTGGCGGCACCACCCACTCATCTTGGAAGAACCACCCTCCAAGTGGCGTGAATCACATCTCCAAAAGGCTACAACCACATAAGTCATTTCTATTCATCTTCTAAAAATACCCATTTGTGTTTTCTTGTAGTTTTTCCATTTTTAATCGGTTCAATCTTTTCCATGAGTTGTTTCCTTTCATTTGCTGCCATTGTTCTGCACTTTTTTTGGTTTATTTCCTTGTTTTCTTACTGTTTAATTTCGTCCAAACCATGGGTTTCCATATACATGTGTTGTTCTTGTTTTCCATCCATGGGTTTTTTGTTCTTTGATGAGTTTCTTGTGATTTTCTAATTCCTATTGAATTTCAATCAGTATTTTCACTTCTTCTTGGTGTTCTTATGATGTTCTTGTGTTTCCTTTGAAGTTTGGTACTGTTCTTGAATTACCCATTCATATTCCATTGTTATCTTACACTACAAGTTACCTATTCATGTGTTTTTAGTATGAACCTTTGTGTTCTTGAGTAGAAACTCTATTAATTGTTCTTTAGAATTTTGATCCTAATTCTTGAAAGTGTCATGAATACAATGAAACCTATATCAACTCAACCCAAACCAAGAAAGGTTCATAAGAGACTCACATCAGGGGAGTTCGAAAAACAACGCCAAAACCGGCGATCACGTCCAAAACAGGGGATTCGAAATTTGGGTTTAAAACCGGCGATCACGTCGCCCTCACTTCAGAAACAGCAAATCTACGGCTTTCATTGAAAATAAAGCTAGCTTCCCTTACCTGGACTTGCGCAAAACACCAAGAGCTCCAAGACCCACCGAGCTTAAAGGATGCCTTAGCTCTGTTTTAGCGTCTGGTTTGTAGAACTTGCAGAGAATCTCCCATGTGCTCCAAGGGCAGTCGTCGCTCGTCGCACTGGTGCTTAAGGATGCCTGAATCGCAGCGCGAAGGAGAGAAAAGAGAGGGAGGAAGATGCACTCACTCTTTCACTCTTGAGCCTCTGCAACGTTCCTTGCCTTCCCGCAGTGGGCTTTTGAATCCAAGCCTACCTGTCCACGGATGCTGCTGCTGCCACCCCTTCTGCAGGAAAGCCTGAGTGTACTATTTCACTGAACAGTACGGCCACGTTTGTCTCTTGCGCCTGCCAACCACTGCCCTGAACAGTACGACCACGAGTGTCTCTTGCGCATGCCAACATTCTGATGTCACTATTTTGAACCACCCTTTTTGTCTACGTGGCGCGCGTGCAGGACGTTTCATGCTGGGAGTCTGGGTCCCACTTTATCTGTGCGAAACTCGACATCGCGCGATAACCTTCCACCGATGACCGCTCGCGCGATGACTAACCACTGAGGTCTCATACTGGCAAACGACCGATGTCTCTCCCTGGAAGACGACCGATGTCTCTCCCTGGAAGACGACCGATGTCTATCCCTGGCGACGCCCGCATGCCTCTCGCGACCCGGCGATGCCTGCATGCCTCGCGCCCCGACGACGCCCGCATGCCTCTCGCGCCCCAGCGTTGCAGGCATGCCTCTCGCGCCCTGGTGACGTCCACATGCCTCGCGCCCTGGCGATGCCCGCATGCCTCTCGCGCCCTGGCGACGTCCACATGCCTCGCGCCCTGGCGATGCCCGCATGCCTCTCGTGTAACATCCCTCCAAAACCTTTCCATATTTATATAATAGAATAAAGCGTAGATATTAAATTTATAAAATCAACATATGTATATAGATATTGAAAATACATCATCCCGTACATCATATTCAAAAAGAGACGTCCCTCTTATAAGGTTTTAATACATTTCATCAACCCTTTCGAAATAAAACCAGATGCAGCATAAAAAGGACAAAATAGGCGATCTCCTATCAGACGACCCAAAACAGCGGATCTGCTATCAGGACAGAAAAACAGGCGATCACCCGATAGAGGCAGAAACAGGCGATCACCCGATAGAGACAGAAACAGGCGATCTCTTCCTCGGCGACCACTCACTAAGGAGCTCTACTTCCTGGAAGATCATCTGCTCCCGTGTAAAAATTACACGATCATCACAGTTTTAAGAGAAAAGCAGCCATAGAGCAGAACACGCAGGGTAAGCTATATATTTTAAAGAGAGTTAGATAGGAAACTTAAAAATCATAAAAATGAAACAATCAAAATCACCCACGTAAAACTATCAATTCGTCGTTCCCTTCACATGACCACCAAGAAATCACACAGTTCACAATATTCTCCAGAGTCATTCATTTTCACATAAAGCATCAAGTGTCTAACAAACTTCAATGTTCCTCATTTCTCAAGTCAGACTTCCACTGACTCATCACACAAGACACTGGACACTACTTCCGGAAGACTCATGCATTGACTAGACTCGTGTATTTGCACTTGTCATACTGCCCACTGTGAAATCACACACATTCACAAGCGTATAATGAATCTCAATATCATCACCATCCAAGCATGACAGGGTTAAATCCACACAACAGGTCGAGCTCGTTCCCTTTTGAACAACTCACCCATACGTATGAACCTCCTTCGACTCTCAACGCCCGAATAACTTCATCTATATGATTCCATTATATCAGGAGAGTCAGGATATCATAACGAATCACCGGTCAATGCACATCCTACACGATCTTACACGGTATTTTCTTTCCTGAAAATACTATGCCTTGATCTCACATTCACAACATTCAAACACATCATGCCACACTTAAATGAATGATTTCAATCACAACAAAACTCACTCCAGGGTTCTTATTTTCGAATATCTCATTTAAATCTCAAACAGTTTCAAAGCAACACCAAAAACAGGGAGTTCGCAAACAACGCCAAAACCGGCGATCTGGTTCAAAAACAAGGTATTTCGAAGTCTGTATATAAAACCGGCGACCACGTCGCCTAAACACATAGAAACAGAGCATTCACGAAGATGAAAACGAAACCGGCGACCACGTCGCCCTCACTTCAGAAACAGCTAATCTATGGCTTGTATTGAAAATGAAGGGTAGCTTCCCTTACCTGGACTTGCGCAAACACCAAGAGCTCCAAGACCCACCGAGCTTAAAGGATGCCTTAGCTCTGTTTCAGCGTCTGGTTTGAAGAACTTGCAGAGAATCTCCCAGGTGCTCCAAGGGCAAACGTTGCTCGTCGCACTGATGCTTGAGGTTGCCTGAGTCACAACGCAAAGGAGAGAAGAAGGGAGGGAGGAAGTTTTGCACTCACTCTAACACTCTTGAGTCTGTAACACTCTTTGCCTTCCCGCAGTGGCTTTTGAATCCCAGCTTACCTGTCCACGTATGCTACCGCTGCCACCCCTTCTGCAGGAAAGCCTGAGAACCACTGCCCTGAACAGTACGACCACTGCTGTCGCTTGTGCATGCCAACCACTGCTCTGAACAGTACGACCACTGTTGTCGCTTGTGCATGCCAACCACTACTCTGAACAGTACGACCGCGAGTGTCTCTTGCGCATGCCAACATTCTGATGTCACTATTCTGAACCACCCTTTTGTCTACGTGGCACGTGTGCAGGACGTTCATGCTGGGAGTCTGGGTCCCACTTTCTCTGTGTGAAGCTCGACATCGCGCGATAACCTTCCACCGATGACCGCTCGCGCGATGACTATCCACTGAGGTCTCATACTGGAGAACGACCGATGTCTCCATCTGGGAGACGACCGATGTCTAGCCCTGGCAATGCCCGCATGCCTCGCGCCCTGGCAATGCCCGCATGCCTCTCGCCCTGGCGATCCCCGCATGCTCTCCTCGTCCGCTCGATGCCTGCATGCCTCGCGCCCTGGCGACGTCCACATGTCTTGCGCGCCCTGGCGACGTCCAGCCTCGAGCGGCGACGTCACATGTCTTGCGCGCCCTGGCGACGTCCACATGCCTCGCGCGCCCTGGCGACGTCCACATGCCTCGCGCGCCCTGGCAAGTCACATGCCTCAGCGCATGGCGATCCTGTCGAGAGCCCGGCGACGTCCCATGCCTCGCGCGCCCTGGCGACATCCACATGCCTCGCGCGCCCTGGCGACGTCCACATGCATCGCGCGCCCTGGCGACGTCCACATGCCTCGCGCGCCCTGGCGACGTCCTTGCGCCCTGGCGACGTCCTCGCGCCTGGCGACGTCCTCGCGCCCTGGCGATCATGCACTACTAGGCGATCTCATAGTCTTCCAAACTACACTTCCTTCCATTTTTTATTTAAATAAACACATACTTAGAATTCATTTAAAATATACCCTTTTATTCCAATCCAAAAGTACAGGTCCTTACATCTCGCGCCCTGGCGATCATGTGTAGTAGACGACCGGCGATCTCATATTCTTCTAAACTACACTTTTCTTCCTTTTTATTTTAAATAAAAGCATACTTAGAATTCATTAAAATATATCCCTTTTTATTCCATTTCAATTTTACAGGTCCTTACAACCTTCACCATGTTGATGGTCTTACCTCTGAGCTGCTTACTCTGCTGATCATCAATCCTGACTGGTTTCGCTTCAAAGGACAAGTCATCCCTGATCTGCACATCGTCCACTTCCAGCACGTGACTAGGGTCTGCCATGTACTTCCTCAGCTGTGATACGTGAAAGACGTTGTGCAGATTCACTAAATGGGGAGGTAGGGCGATCTCATAGGCCACTGGACCAATCCTCCTTAAGATCTGATATGGTCCCACGAACTTAGGGGACAACTTCTTTGATCTGATCGCCCGTCCTACACCCTTGGTTGGTGTTACTCTCATGAATACATGGTCTCCAGCAGCAAACTCCAAAGGCTTTCTCCTCTGATCTGCATAGGATTTCTGCCTACTTTGAGAAGCTCTCATTCTGCCTTGTATTTGTTTCACCTTCTCGGTGTCTGCTGAATCAACTCTGGTCCAACCAATACTGCTTCGCCCTCCTGGTACCAGAACAATGGAGTTCTGCATTTCCTTCCATACAAAGCTTCATACGTTGCCATGCCAATGCTGGCATGATCACTGTTATTATAGGTAAACTCTACCAACTCGGCTGGAGCCATCCTGTAAGGTGCCATTGACACTGGTCCAGCCCCAGGTACCAAAATCAATAGAGAATTCCACTTCCCTCTTAGGAGGTAATCTAGATATTTCTTCTGGAATTACATCCATGAAATCTTTCACCACAGGTATCTTACTTACGTCCTCTTCATTCTTCACTCCTAACCGAGCTAGGATTCACGAAGCACCTCGCCCCTTCTTCCAACACCGACCACCCTCGCTGAGTAGATATCACGTCTGCCTCTTGCAGGTCTGGAAACGCTATCTTCTGACTACCACAGTCTATGAGAACGTGATTGGCAGCTAGCCAATCCATTCCCAGGATAACATCCAGGTCCTGAAGAGGTAGGCAGATCAAGTTCACTTGAATCTGCGTCCCTCTACTATCACTGGACATTCGGGGCAAACTGTAGAGGTCAACACCTGTCCTGATGCAGGTGTAGAGACCAACAGTTCAAACGGTAACTCCTTCACTAGAAGGCCCAACACGGCTACACACAGGCTTGACACAAAGGAGTGTGTCACTCCAGAATCAAACAAAATTCTAACGCATCTACCAGCTATAGAGCACATCGGTACTGTACTAAGTTACCTGACTGAGATGTCTCCGCTCCAGACATGGCAAACACTCTCCCTGCTGCCTGAGGTCGACTGCCTCCATTCCTCAACTGTTGTGATCCACTGGGTTGAGTCATCCTATTCTGGGTAGGACAATCTCTAGCAACGTGTCCCGTCTTTTGACAGGCAAAACATCTTCTCTCTGAATCTCTTCTTGGGCACACATTGGCTGTGTGTGGTCCACCCACAGTGGAAACATTTAAGTTTCCAGGGTTGTTGCTGCTGAAACTGGGGCAGGCTGCTGCTTCTGCCCTATGCTGTGGGGGTCTCGAATAAGGCTTGCTTTGTGGGTGTTGTACCTGGCCTCCCCACTGGAAGAACCCCCTGGGTGTGACCTGATCACCCGAGAATCACCCTTTTCCAGAGTCTCCACCATCTTCGCCTCTCTACTAAGGCGTGAAATTCCCTATGCACATCGGGCTATGGTCCTCTTCAGCCCATGCTGCAGTCCCTCTTCAAAACTTCCTACACCTCCAAGCCTCAGAGGTCGCCTGGGTGTAGAATCGGGCGAGGTACTCAAACCGAGCAGCATAGGCGTTCACCGACATATCCCCCTATTCCAACCTTAGGAACTCAGCTTCCCTCGCAAACCTTGCGCTGTCTGGGAAGTATTTCTCCAGGAACCTCACTCTGAAGCTCTCCCAATCCAACACTTTCTCTCGGGCCTCCATCATCTGCTGAGCTCCCATCCACCAGAACTCAGCTTCTCCAGACAGCAGATAGGTGGCGAACACCAACTTCTTCTCTTCAGGGCAGGAGGTCGCCCTAAAGATTTTCTCCAACTCTCTGACCCACTAATCTGCCTGATCAGGGTAGCATTCCCACTGAACTCGGGTGGGTTGTGCCTCATGAACTCGGTCAGTCCCATCTGTTCCTGAGGCTGACCGACGTGGGAATTTGTCTCAGCCGACCGAGCGATTTCCCAGTGGTGCATGGCAGCTTGGTGATTATGAGCCATTGCTGCATTCTGTTGTTGGATGGCAGTTGCCATCATCTCAATAGCCTTGGCAATCTGGCTCATTTCCGAAGAAGGTTGGGGAGGGGTAGAAGGTCTACGAGTCATCTTCTTCGTTTTCAGATTTTGAAACTATGGGTTTCTATATTCCCTACAACTACAAGAATGAGATCGATCAGAAATCAATTCATTCAGGAGGTAACATCTAGACCTTACAAAGGTCAGCATCTCAAAGTCGTTAAGAATTTGAGTTCATTAACAGAATCATGATGCTTATAACCTTAAGCAAACACACCAGAACAGCTACTGGTATACAATCATCAATCCCAAACAACCACTTTCAATCAATACTATAACACTCAATAAAATGAAATAAATCACACCCGAATTCAATGTATGCTAAACATCAAACCTTTGGAATTAAGATTGAGAATCATCTCGATCCAGTTATGAGTGTGCACCCTCACCACTTTATCAAGATCCTTTCATTCTTAATACTAAGATTTTCAGTAGGGCATATATTCACTAAAGCACACACAAAATTCTGATACAAAAACATTCAAAACTTTTCACTATAATTGTTATTTTAAACTCAAACAAATTTTATGAGCAGAAGAAACACAATGGATCCACAGCCCTCAGGTCATCCTAAGGACGAACTGCTCTGATACCATTAATGTAACATCCCCCCAAATTACTTTTCATAAATATAAAATGAAAAAACGGTATAAAACAAAAATATTTAAATGAACATACGTATTTATATAAAATGAAGTTGCTCCTCACAGGGAGTTTAATACATAACCGGTATATTTTCCAAAACTTAAACAAAATACAGCCAAAGAAATTGAAACCGGCGGTCTCCCTACATAAACCGGTGATCTACTATCAGAAGACCCAAAACAGCCGATCTGCTATCAGAACAGAAATCAGGCGATCACCACGTAGAGACAGAAACAGGCGATCTCCTTCCGGCGACCACTCACTAAGGAGCGCTACTTCCTGGAAAATCATCTGCTCCGTGTAAAATACACGATCATCACAGTTTTAAGAGAAAACAGCCAGAAACAATACAAAGGGTAAGCTAGATATTTATTTTTAACTTTAAATTATAAACTGGACGACCAACATAGATCAGCCTTTTTAAACATTCACAAGAGTCCATCACTTCATCATTCATATCACACAGCCATCAAGTAATCACACATTTCCGTCAAGAGTCGTTCAATTCAATGTTTCACATTCTCACGTCAGACTTCCACTGACTATCACACAAGACACTTGACACTACTTCCGGAAGAAGACTCGAGCGTTGAATTAGCATCCAGAGACATGCACCTGTCATACTGACCCACTGTGAAATCACACACATTCACAGGGTCGCCGTGAAATCACACACATTCACAAGTGTATAAATGAATCTCAATATCATCACTATCCTAGCATGACAGGGTTAATTCATATAACAGGCCGAGCTCGTTCTTTTTCACACGACTCACCCATTTATATGAACCTCCTTCGACTCTCACCAACTGAATAACTTCCTCTATGTGATCCATTATCTCAGCAAAGTCAGGATCGCCTCATTCACAGGATACTCACAGATCAATACACTTCATAACCAAATCTCAACACGGTATTTCCTTTCCTGAAAATACTATGTCTTGACCCACATTCATGACATTTCACACATCATAACACTTAAATGAATGATTCCAATCACAAACAACAAGCATACCACCGATCAGGTTTTCGAATAGCATATACATTCTCATTTCAATCTCGACAATTCAAAGTGACACTAAAACGGGAGTTCAAAATCTGTATTTAAAACCGCGACCATGTCGCCCAAACACATAGAACAGAGCATCAACGAAACAGAATATGAAACGGCGACCACGTCGCCCCTCACTTCAGAAAAAAAGGAATTCTACGGCTTTTATTGAAATAAAGCTACCTTTTCTTACCTGGACTTGCGCAAAACACCAAGAGCTCCAAGACCCACCGAGCTTAAGGATGCCTTAGCTCTGTTTTAGCGTCTCGGTTTGTAGGACTTGCAGAGAAACTCCCAGGTGCTCCAAGGGCAGTCGTCGATAGCTAAGCAGGAACGATGATAAGGCCTAATGGCAGAGTGAAGGAGAGAAAGAGAAAGATGAAGGTAACTCACTCACTCACTCTTGAACCACAGCACCTTCTTTGCCTCTCAGAAGTGAGTTTTAAATCTAAGCCTACTAGTCCACGCATGCTGCTGCAACCACCCCCCCCTCTGCAAGAAAGCCCGAGTGTACGTTTCGCTGAACAGTACGGCCACGGTTGTCTCTTGTGCCTGCCAACCACTGCCCTGAACCGTACGACCACTGTTGTCTTTGTGCATGCCAAACATTCTGATGTCACTATTCTGAACCACCCTTTTTGTCCACGTGGCGCGCG
>JAAFYQ010000051.1:600000-865043 GCA_013389735.1 Phaseolus lunatus | reverse complement strand
TCCCGTGCAAATATACACGATCATCACAGGTTTAAGAAAAACAACCACGATACAAAACAAAAGGGTAAGCTAGATAATTTTTAAAACTTTAAATATGAAACTTTATATCAAAAGAAAGCATAAATCTTCACACCATTCATTATCTATAACAATTTCAGCCATCAATATCCCCAACTCCACAACTCGTCAAGTGTTTATTCATACATTCAATACCTATGGTTCACACGTCAGACTTCCATTGACTCAACTATAGTAGACACATGACTCTACTTCCGGAAGACTCGTGCGTTCAACTTAGCATCCAGAGGCCTGCACCTGCATACGAAATTGCTTAATTAAGTTTCACACCATGCGCATAAACATAATCTCGATCTCAATCTCAATCTCAATATCCTCACTCTCTCAGTATGACAGGGTTAATCCATATAACAAGGTCAAGTCAGTTATCTTTCAAAACGACTTACCCATACATTGGACCTCTTCGACTCTCACGAACTGAATGACTTTATCTATGTGATTCCATCATCAGCAGAGTCAGGATCACCTCATTCACAGGATACTCACAGATCAATACACCCTCATAAAATCTCCACACGGTATTTTCTTCCTGAAAATACTATGCTTTGATCACTCTTTCACATTCATCCAGTACATCATCCACACGTAAAAGCACAATTCCATCATGTAATAATTTGAATCTTTTCTTAAACAATCCCAATCACAGAAACAATCATACCAAGTTCAGATTTTCGAATATCATATGCATTTCAATCTCAAACAAGTTCAAAGAGACACTAAACATGGGGAGTTCGAAATCAACATTAAAATCGGCGATCACGTCGCCCCACACATAAAAAAACAGAGCATCATGATATGAAATAGAATATGAAACCGGCGACCACGTCGCCCTCACTTCAGAACCTACTCGCCTAAAGTTTTTATAAACGAAAATGCTAGCTTCCCTTACCTGAACTTGCGCAAAATCACTAAGAGCTCCAAAACCCACCGAAGCTTAAAGATTTCCTAACCTGCACCATGGAGCCTTTATCACAAAACTGACTATACTACTCATTTTCTACGCTAACAGAGACGATTTCTGGAGCTAAGGGAGTCGCCGGCAACGCCTATGCAGAGGCAACCCTCTCAAGCTCAGATTCGACTCGAAAAACAGAGTAAAACGCTTACTCTGTTCTAGCGTCCTGACGGGAGAACTTGCAGAGACTTCCCAGACGAACAAAGGCAGTCGCCGATCGTAGCACTGGTAGTGAGGATAGCTGTGTCTTCGAGTGGAGAGAAAGGAAGAAAGGGGAACTAATGAGCTGATTCCCTTAGCTCTTAAGGTCGAACGACTCTTTAGCCTTCAGTGCCATTACCCACTCTCCGAGCAACCTTGCGTGCACACTTCCTTGAACAGTATGACCACGTGGGTTTTCTGCGCATACCAACTCTCTGATGCTACTATTCTGAAACACCCTTTTGTCTACGTGTCGCGCATGCAGAACGTTCATGCTGGGAGCCTGGGTCCCACCTATCTATGTGAAATACGACATCGCGCGATAACCATCCACCGATGACTACTCGCGCGATGACCATGCCTCTCATACCGGCGATGACTGATTCCTCTTCCTGAGGACGACTGATTCCTCACTCTGGCAGACAACCGATGTGTCTCACCCTGGAGGGACCACCAATGTCCACCCTGGCAGACCACCGATGTTCTCACCCTGGAAGACCACCGATGTGTCTCCCATCCTGGTTGATGACCGTCTGTCTCTCGCCCTGGTGATGCCCGCGTGTCTCTCGCCCTGGCGATCCCCGCGTGCCTCTCGCCCTGGCGATCCCCGCGTGTCTCTCGCCCTGGCGATCCCCGCGTGTCTCTCGCCCTGGCGATCTCTCATCGTCCTGGTGTGGCAAGGACACATCGCCTTGCTTCCGCCGACTGATGCCACATTGTCACACCCTGTTAAGGGCTCGTCCTACCACTACTCCATGCCTGTGTTATCACCCGCACATGGATCGGTGACGTCGGTAGCTTCTCCTGCCCGAGGGCAGCTCAGCACTCAATCCTTACGTGCCTAAGCATTGCAACACTAAGGTAAATCCCTTATGTCCAAGCGTAAAGTCCCGTAGTTATTCTACATGCATGGCGCTCCTAAGGTTCAAATCACACCTCCCTACATGTGATTTTCTGGAACCCACTATGGTCGATGCTGAAGACCGACCTCTAACACGCCGCCCTAAGACCTTGGGCGACATCCGAGGTCTGACCACTATGAAATTCCATTACAAGCTCTTTCGTTTTAAGTAATAACATATTCAGAATTCATTAAAATTATACTTCTTCTATTCCAAATAATTATCTAGATCCTTACAGTTCTGTTCGATTGCTTGCTGCCGCAATCGTATTTCGAGGTTTTGTTTTTGACCGTTTGCATCGAAGTTCAATCGGTGAGGTGTGGTTTGTAAGGACCTGTAAAATTAAATTGGAATAAAAGGAATATATTTTAAATGAACTCTAAGTATGTTTTTTATTTAAAATAAAAGGAAGGAAAGTGTAGCTTAGAAGACTATGAGATCGCCTGGTTAGTACATAATCGTCGATCGCCTACTACACATGATCGCCAGGGCGCGAGAGACATGAGCAGCATAGATCGCTAGGGCGAGGCAGTGGACGTTGCCAGGGCGCCGCGAGAGGCATGCGGGTCAACGCCGGGGCGCAAGGCATGCGGGCAACGTTGGGCGCGAGAGGCATGCGGGGCGGTCGCCGGGGGCGCGAGGCATGCAGGATCGATCTAGGGCGCGAGAGGCATGCGGGCGTCGCCAGGGCGCGAGAGGCATGCGGGCGTCGCCAGGGATAGACATCGGTCGTCTCCCAGAGAGAGACATCGGTCGTCTTCCAGGACGAGACATCGGTCGTTCGCCAGGATGAGTCAGCGGGTGAAAAGTTATCGCGCGATGTCGAGTTTCACACGAATAAAGTGGGACCCAGACTCCCAGCATGGCACGTCCTGCACGCACGCCACGTGGACAAAAAGGGTGGTTCAGAATAGTGACATTAGAAAGTTGGCATGCGCAAGAGACACTCGCGGTCGTACTGTTCAGGGAAGTGGTTGGCATGCACAAGAAGACAACTGTGGTCGTACTGTTCAAACGTACACTCTGGCTTTCTTGTAGGGGTGGTGGTGGCAGCAGCATGCGTGGACAAGTAGGCTTGGATTCAAAAACCCAATGCGAGGAGGCAAAGAAGGTTACAGAGACTCAAGAGTGAAAGAGTGAGTGCATCTTCATCCCTCCCTTTTCTCTCCTTCGTGCGGCGATTCAGGCATCCTCAAGCACCAGTGCAACGAGCGACGACTGCCCTTGGACACTGGGGAGGTTCTCTGCAGGTTCTCTGCCCTTGGACACTGAAAACTGTTTGAGATTTAAATGTGAAATACATGTGATATTTGAAACTCTGAACCGTGGAATGAATGTTGCTGTGACTGAATCGTTTATTCAGTGTTGTATGATGTATTGATTGTTGTGAATGTGGGATCAAGGCATAGTATTTTCAGGAAAGAAAATACCGTGTAAGATCGTGTGTAATGTGTATTGACTAGGGGCTTGTCTAGAAGGAGATATCCTGACTCTGCTGATATAATGGAATCACATAGATGAAGTTATTCAGTTGTGGAGAGTCGAAGGAGGTTCATATGAATGGGTGAGTCGTGTGAAAAAGAACGAGCTCGGCCTGTTATATGAATTAACCCTGTCATACCGGGAGAGTGATGATATTGAGACTATGTATGCGCATGGCTGTGTGGATTTCACAGCGACCCTGTGTGGATTTCACAGTGGTGTGGTATGACAGGTGCAGATCTCTGAGCCTGAGTCAACGCACGAGTCTTCCGGAAGTGGGGTCATGTGTCTATATGTTATGAGTCAGTGGAAAGTCTGACATGTGAACCATGAGTATCGAATGTATTGGATAGGCACTTGACGAGTTTGTGATATATGGGGACGTTGATGGTTGAAAATTGATATAGTGTATGAATGGTGTGAAGATTTATATTTTCTTCTGATATAAAGTTTCATATTTTAAGTTTTTAAAACATCTAGCTTACCCTTTTATCTGGTATTGTGATTGCTGTCTTAAACCTGTGATGATCGTGTATTTTTGCACGGGAGCAGACGAGGTTGCAGGTTGTAGAGCTCCTCAGTGAGTGGACGCCGGTCGGAGATCGCCCGTTTCTGTTTCTGTTAGGCGATCATCCTTTTTCTGTTGTCTGATAGGAGATCGCCCTCTTCTTCTGATAGGAGATCGCCTGTTTGTTTTTTTTGCTGTATTTCGTTTAAGTTTTGGAAATTGACCGAATTTGTATTAAACTCCCTGTGAGGAGAAACTTCATTACATATATATAATTTTGTTCACTTCAATATATTTATTTGCCTTTATTTTCATTATATAAATATGAATAGTATTTTGGCGGGATGTTACATTAATGGTATCAGAGCAGTTCGTCCTTAGGATGACCTGAGGGCTGTGGATCCATTGTGTTTCTTCTGCTCATAAAATTTATTTGAGTTTTAAATAACAACTATAGTGAAAGGTTTTCAAACGTTTTTGTATTGAAATTTTGTGTGTGCTTTAGTGAATATATGCCCTAACTGAAAATCTTAGTATTAAGAATGAGAGGGTCTTGATAAAGTGGTGAGGGTGCACACTCATAACTGGATCGAGATGATTCTCAATCTTAATTCCAAAGGTTTGATGTTTAGCATACATTGAATTCTGGTGTGATTTATGTCATTTTATTGAGTGTTTTTGTAATGATTGAAAGTGGTTGTTTGGATTGATGGTTGTATACCAGTAGCTGTTCTGGTGTTTTGCTTGAGGTTATAAGTATTATAATTCTGTTGATGAACTCAAATTCTTAATGACTTTGAGATGCTGACCTTTGTAAGGTCTAGATGTTACCTCCTGAATGAATTGATTTCTTATCGATCTCATTCTTGTAGTTGTAGGGAATATAGAAACCCATAGTTTCAAAATCTGAAACGAAGAAGATGGCACGTAGACCTTCTACCCCTCCCCAACCTTCTTCGGAAATGAGTCAGATTGCCAAGGCTATCGAGATGATGGCAACTGCCATCCAACAACAGAATGCAGCAATGGCTCAGAACCACCAAGCTGCGATGCACCATTGGGAAACCGCTCGGTCGGCTGAGACAAATTCCCACGTCGGTCAGCCTCAAGAACAGATGGGACTGACAGAGTTCATGAGGCACAACCCGCCCAAGTTCAGCGGGAATGCTACCCCTGATCAGGCAGATCAGTGGGTCAGAGAGTTGGAGAAAATCTTTAGGGCGACCTCCTGCCCTGAAGAGAAGAAGTTGGTGTTCGCCACCTTTTGCTATCTGGAGAAGCCGAGTTCTGGTGGATGGGAGCTCAGCAGATGATGGAAGCCAGAGCTGAAGTGTTAGACTGGGAGAGCTTCAGGGTGAGGTTCCTGGAGAAATACTTCCCAGATAGTGCAAAGTTTGCGAAGGAAGCATAATTCCTCAGATTGGAGCAGGGGGAGATGTCTGTGAACGCCTATGCTGCTCGGTTTGAGTACCTCGCCCAATTCTATACCCAGGCGACTCCGAGGCTTGGAGGTGTAGGAAGTTCGAAGAGGGGCTGAAGCATGGGCTGAAGAGGACCATAGCCCCGATGTGCATCAGGGAATTTCACGCCTTAGTAGAGAAGGCGAAGATGGTGGAGACGCTGGAAAAGGGTGATTCTCGGGTGATCAGGTCACACCCAGGGGGTTCTTCCAGTGGGAAGGCTAAGGCGCAGCACCTACAAAGCAAGCCCTATGCGAGACCTCCACCACATCGGGCGGGAACAACGTCATCCCAGTTGCAGCAGCAACAATCTTGGAAACCCAAATGTTTCCATTGTGGTGGACCACACAATCCAATGCGTGCTTCGAGAGGAGTTCAGAGAAAAGGTGTTACACCTGCCAAAAGACGGGGCACGTTGCTAGAGAGTGCCCTAACAGGAATGGGGCGACTCAACCCGGTGGTTCTCAGCAGTTGAGGAACGAAGGCAGCAGACCTCAGGCAACAGGGAGAGTGTTTGCCATGTCAGGAGCAGAAGCGTCTCGGTCAGGTAACCTCGTGCAAAGTGTTTGTTTTATAGCTGGTAGAGGTGTAAAAGCCTTGTTTGATTCTGGAGCGACACACTCCTTTGTGTCAAGCCTGTGTGTAGCCGAGTTGGGCCTTCTAGTGAAGGAGTTACCTTTCGAACTGTTGGTCTCTACACCTGCGTCAGACAGGTGTTGACCTCTAAAGTTTGCCCCGAATGTCCAGTGATAGTAGAGGGACGCAGATTCAAAGTGAACTTGATCTTCCTACCTCTTCAGGACCTGGATGTTATCCTGGGAATGGATTGGCTAGCTGCCAATCACGTTCTCATAGACTGCGGTAGTCAGAAGATAGCGTTTCCAGACCTCCAATAGTCAGATGTAATATCAGCTCAGCACGGGTGGTCGGAGTTGGAAAGAGGGGCGAGGTGCTTCGTGATGCTAGCTCGTTGGAAGTGAAGAATGAAGAGGACGTAAGCAGGATACATGTAGTGAAAGACTTCACGGATGTATTTCCAGAAGAGGTACCTGGGTTACCCCCTAAGAGAGAAGTGGAATTCTCTATTGATTTGGTACCTGGAGCTGGACCAGTGTCAATGGCACCTTACAGGATGGCACTTGCCGAGTTGGTAGAATTAAAGAAGCAAGTGGAAGAGTTGTTGGAGAAACAATTCATCAGACCTAGTGTATCTCCATGGGGGGCTCCAGTGCTCCTAGTTAAGAAGAAGGATGGAGGGTCTCGGCTGTGTATAGATTACAGGCAGTTGAACAAGTTGACCATCAAGAACAAGTACCCCCTACCTAGGATTGATGATTCGATGGATCAAATACATGGGGCCTCGGTGTTCTCAAAGATTGATCTAAGATCGGGGTACCACCAAATTTTGGTAAAAGCTGAAGATGTTCAAAAGACAGCTTTTAGGTCTCCGTATGAGCACTATGAGTATGTAGTGATGCCGTTTGGAGTCACAAATGCTCCAGCTCTGTTCATGGACTACATGAATAGGATTTTTCGCCCTTTCTTGGATAAGTTTGTGGTAGTCTTCATAGACAACATACTCATTTATTCAAGGACCGAGGAAGAGCATGAAGAACATCTGAAGACAGTATTGGAGATCCTGAGGGAGAAGCAACTCTATGCCAAGTTCTCTAAGTGTGAGTTCTGGCTGAAGGAAGTCAACTTCTTAGGACACGTGATATTTGCCCAGGGGATCTCGGTGGATCCAGCCAAAGTGGAGGCAGTGCTTCAATGGGAACGTCCTAAGACAGTTACTGAGATAAGGAGCTTTGTGGGTTTAGCTGGCTATTATCGGAGGTTTATTGAGGACTTTTCCAAGGTAGTGGCTCCTTTAACACAGCTGACCCGCAAGGATCAACCTTTTGCTTGGACTGACCGATGTGAGTAGAGCTTCATGGAACTAAAGGAGAGGTTGACTAGTGCTCCAGTGCTGGTGATCCCAGAGGTAGGAAGACCTTTTGATGTCTACTATGATGCTTCACATCAGGGTTTGGGATGTGTCTTGATGCAAAAGAAAAGAGTGGTTGCATATGCTTCAAGGCAACTCAAGGTTCATGAGAGAAACTATCCTACTCATGATTTGGAGTTGGCGGCGGTCGTGTTTGCCTTGAAGATTTGGAGGCACTATTTATATGGAGCTCGGTTCCAGGTGTTCAGTGACCATAAGAGCCTGAAATACCTGTTCGATCAGAAGGAACTAAACATGAGACAAAGAAGGTGGATGGAGTTTCTAAAGGACTACGATTTTCAACTCATGTATCATCCAGGGAAGGCCAATGTAGTGGCAGATGCTTTGAGTAGAAAATCAATACAAGTAGCCACCGTGATGATGGAAGAGCAGAAACTGATCGAGCAGTTCAGAGACTTAAACCTTGGGGTAGAATTTCATGTAGATCACATTAGTTGTAGTAAGCTGACTATAACTAATGACTTCCTTGGAATGATAAAGGATAAGCAGTTGGAGGATCCTAGCCTGAAGCGTACTGTGGATTCACTAGGGACCGACCAGGCTAGAGACTTTGTGATGGGCGATGATGGGATCTTGAGATTTAATGGCAGAATTTGCATACCTGCAAATGAAGATTTGAAGAAGATGATCCTAGAGGAAGGTCACAAGAGTCGCCTTAGCCTACATCCAGGCATGAACAAGATGTACCATGACTTGAAGGAGTCATTTTGGTGGTCGGGCATGAAGAAACACATCGCCCAGTATGTTATTACCTGCTTGACGTGTCAGAAGGCAAAGGTAGAGCATCAAAGGCCTGACGGGTTGCTACAGCAACTGGATATCCCTGAGTGGAAATGGGACAGCATCGCCATGGACTTCGTCACCCATTTACCAAGATCGGTAAAGGGTCATGATGCAATCTGGGTCATCATTGATAGGCTGACGAAGAGTGCCCACTTCCTTCCAGTGAATTTGAAAATGCCCTTGGCCAAGTTGGCACAGCTGTACATCAAAGAAATAGTGAGGTTGCATGGAGTGCCTTCCAGCATTGTTTCAGATAGAGATCCCAGGTTCACTTCACGGTTTTGGCAGACTTTACAAGATTGCTTGGGGACTAAGTTGAGAATGAGCTCGGCATATCATCCTCAAACAGATGGACAGTCAGAGAGAACGATCCAGTCCTTGGAAGATCTGCTGAGGACGTGTGTCTTGGATCAATTGGGAAGTTGGGATGAGGTGTTGCCGCTGGTGGAGTTTACCTATAATAACAGTTATCACGCCAGCATAGGGATAGCGCCATACGAAGCCTTGTATGGGAGGAAATGCAGAACTCCACTATGCTGGTACCAGGAAGGCGAACAGTATTGGTTGGACCAGAATTGATTCAGCAGACGACCGAGAAGGTGAAACAAATACAAGGCAGAATGAGAGCTTCTCAAAGTAGGCAGAAATCCTATGCAGATCAGAGGAGAAAGCCTTTGGAGTTTGCTGGTGGAGACCATGTGTTCATGAGAGTGACACCAACCAAGGGAGTAGGACGGACGATCAGATCAAAGAAGTTGTCCCCTAAGTTCGTGGGACCATATCAGATCTTAAGGAGGATTGGTCCAGTGGCTTATGAGATCGCCCTACCTCCCCATTTAGCGAATCTGCACAACGTTTTTCACGTATCATAGCTGAGAATGTACATGGCAGACCCTAGTCATGTGCTGGAAGTGGACGATGTGCAGATCAGGGATGACTTGTCCTTTGAAGCGAAACCAGTCAGGATTGACGATAGCCAAAGTAAACAGCTCAGAGGCAAGACCATCAACATGGTGAAAGTGGTGTGGGATGGGAGATCGGGTGATTCAACTTGGGAGTTACAAGAACCCATGAGAGAAGCCTATCCATACCTCTTTTCCTTGTAATTCAATTTTCGGGGACGAAAATTTTTTCTTGTTGGGGAGAATGTAAGGACCTGTAAAATTAAATTGGAATAAAAGGAATATATTTTAAATGAACTCTAAGTATGTTTTTATTTAAAATAAAAAGGAAGGAAAGTGTAGCTTAGAAGACTACGAGATCGCCTGGTTAGTACATAATCGCCGGTCGCCTACTACACATGATCGCCAGGGCGCGAGAGACATGCGGACATCGCCAGGGCGCGAGGCATGTGGACGTCGCCAGGGCGCGAGAGGCATGCGGGCAACGCCGGGGCGCGAGGCATGCGGGCAACGCTGGGGCGCGAGAGGCATGCGGGTGTCGCCGGGGCGCGAGGCATGCAGGCATCGCCAGGGCGCGAGAGGCATGCGGGCGTCGCCAGGGATAGACATCGGTCGTCTCCCAGAGAGAGACATCGGTCATCTTCCAGGACGAGACATCGGTCGTTCGCCAGGATGAGTCAGCGGTGAAAAGTTATCGCGCGATGTCGAGTTTCACACGAATAAAGTGGGACCCAGACTCCCAGCATGGCACGTCCTCAACGCGCGCCACATGGACAAAAAGGGTGGTTCAGAATAGTGACATCAGAAAGTTGGCATGCGCAAGAGACACTCGCGGTCGTACTGTTCAGGGAAGTGGTTGGCATGCACAAGAAGACAACCGTGGTCGTACTGTTCAGTGAAACGTACACTCTGGCTTTCTTGCAGAGGGGGTGGTGGCAGCAGCATGCGTGGACAAGTAGGCTTGGATTCAAAAACCCAATGCGAGGAGGCAAAGAAGGTTACAGAGACTCAAGAGTGAAAGAGTGAGTGCATCTTCATCCCTCCCTTTTCTCTCCTTCGTGCGGCGATTCAGGCATCCTCAAGCACCAGTGCGACGAGCGACGACTGCCCTTGGACACTTGGGAGGTTCTCTGCAAGTTCTCCAGACCGGGACACTAAAACAGAGTGAAGGCATCTTTAAGCTTCGTTGGGTTTCGGAGTTCTTGGAGTTTTGCGCAAGTCCAGGTAAGGGAAGCTAGTACTCTACATTTATAAAAACGTTCGGCGAGTAAGTTCTGGAGTGAGGGCGATGTGGTCGCCGGTTTTTCATATTTCTTTTCACAATGCTCTGTTTTCATGTGTGGGGTGACATGGTCGCCGGTTTTAACTTTGTTTCCGAAATCCCCTGCTTTTGAATGAGTTCGCCGATTTGGCATTGTTTTTCGAACTCCCCTATTTTAGTGCTGTTTGAAAACTGTTTGAGATTTAAATGTGAAATACATGTGATATTTGAAACTCTGAACCGTGGAATGAATGTTGCTGTGACTGAATCGTTTATTCAGTGTTGTATGATGTATTGATTGTTGTGAATGTGGGATCAAGGCATAGTATTTTCAGGAAAGAAAATACCGTGTAAGATCGTGTGTAATGTGTATTGACTAGGGGCTTGTCTAGAAGGAGATATCCTGACTCTGCTGATATAATGGAATCACATAGATGAAGTTATTCAGTTGTGGAGAGTCGAAGGAGGTTCATATGAATGGGTGAGTCGTGTGAAAAAGAACGAGCTCGGCCTGTTATATGAATTAACCCTGTCATACCGGGAGAGTGATGATATTGAGACTATGTATGTGCATGGCTGTGTGGATTTCACAGCGACCCTGTGTGGATTTCACAGTGGTGTGGTATGACAGGTGCAGATCTCTGAGCCTGAGTCAACGCACGAGTCTTCCGGAAGTGGGGTCATGTGTCTATATGTTATGAGTCAGTGGAAAGTCTGACATGTGAACCATGAGTATCGAATGTATTGGATAGGCACTTGACGAGTTTGTGATATATGGGGACGTTGATGGTTGAAAATTGATATAGTGTATGAATGGTGTGAAGATTTATATTTTCTTCTGATATAAGGTTTCATATTTTAAGTTTTTAAAACATCTAGCTTACCCTTTTATCTGGTATTGTGATTGCTGTCTTAAACCTGTGATGATCGTGTATTTTTGCACGGGAGCAGACGAGGTTGCAGGTTGTAGAGCTCCTCAGTGAGTGGACGCCGGTCGGAGATCGCCCGTTTCTGTTTCTGTTAGGCGATCATCCTTTTTCTGTTGTCTGATAGGAGATCGCCCTCTTCTTCTGATAGGAGATCGCCTGTTTGTTTTTTTTGCTGTATTTCGTTTAAGTTTTGGAAATTGACCGAATTTGTATTAAACTCCCTGTGAGGAGAAACTTCATTACATATATATAATTTTGTTCACTTCAATATATTTATTTGCCTTTATTTTCATTATATAAATATGAATAGTATTTTGGCGGGATGTTACGTGGTTTTCTGGAGGTTTCTACCGATTGATTCTTGGATCAATCGTTGTGCGAAGGAAGTTGAAAGGTTTCTTGAGCGTTGTTGCGAGGTAGCTTTTGCGTGTTGAGAGGTAACTGTGTGAAATTATTAGAAGTTTCATGAGGAAAATGAGGACAACCAGATCTAGCTCAGTTGCGCCACAATCCGGAGAGAATAACGTGACGATGTCGCAAATGCTGGAGATGATGCGTGCTTTGCAAGAAGATGTGGCAGCATCGCGCGTCGAGCAGACGAAGATGCACGGCGACCTGGTCGCTTCCCAGGCCAGGAACGAAGAGCTCAACAAGGTTAATGAAGAGTTACGTCAGGCTCTTCGCGAGCAGAGGGAGAGTACCGCGACTAGTGGAGGCGCGCCACCGTCTCCGCCACGAGTTTTTCCAATGCCGTTTTCGCAGGCGATCATGGATGCTGTGATTCCTATCATGGATGCTGTGATTCCTACGAACATCACGGCGGTGAAGGCCTCCTTCACTGGAGTGGAAGATCCAGAGGCTCACCTTACCGCGTTTCATTCGCAGATGATGTTGTCGGGAGGATCGGATGCGGTCTATTGCAAGATGTTCATCAGCACTCTCCACAGCACAACGTTGGATTGGTTTGTAAGCCTACCTACCGGACACATTTCCAGTTTCCAGCAATTCTCCAAGCTTTTCGTCGATCAGTACATTGTGAATAAGGCGCCGCCTATGGTGTCGTATGACCTGTTCGACGTAAGGCAATTCCAGGGGGAATCTTTGAAGGACTATATGAATAGGTTTGGAGCTCAGATAGTCCGATTACCAGGTAAAGATGAGGAGATATTTGTGCACACCTTTAAGAAGGGCGTGCTACCTGGACCCTTCAGCGAATCGTTAATCAGGAGCCACCCCGCAACGTTTGCAGAGATTCGGCGACGTGCTGTGGCTCACATCGTCGCTGAGAATGAAGTGATGGAGAAGAGAGTGAATATGGCTCCTGCAAAACCACACACCCAAGCCAAGACTCAGCCTCAGAGGGTGTTGGAGACGGCGACGGTGAAGAAGGATCAAAGGACATTCCATCCTTATGATCCGAAGAAAAACAAAGGCGATGACAGTAGTAGAGGAAGAGGGCTAGGTCGCCTGAGGGAATTCAAGGGCCCTCCGAGGCATGAGTTCGTGATGAGATTGGTGGACCTGATCGCCATTCCCAATATAGCTGCCAAGCTGAAGGTGCCTGAAAAAATGTCAGATAAGGTGTTGGGGCCAAAGCCAGACGCATGGTGTGAATTCCACGAAAGTTTTGGCCACACCCTTGACTCCTGCCTGTCGCTGGGATATCAACTCGACAAGTTGGTTAGAAGTGGATTTCTGAAGGACTATTTGCTGGAGAAGAAGGCAGCAAATGCGTCGAGCTCCCAGCCGGCGAGCAACAAGGGCCAACAACATGAAGTGCCCATCCACGGGGAAATCCACACTATAGCTGGGGGTTTCTCAGGAGGTGGGTACACCGCGTCACAGTGCAAGAAATATGCTCGATCTGTGATGCCAGTGGAAGCATTCGAGGACCACTCGCCCAATGTGGACATCACGAAACCCTTTTTAGTTTAGTGTATGGCAGTGGCGCGATGATTCCAGTTGAAATCCAGGAGAGCTCACTGAGTTTTCAACACTTTGTAGCAGAAGAATCAGATGAAGAGAGAAGAATGAACCTGGATTTACTGGATGAGGTTAAAGAGGAAGCAAGAGTGAAAGCTGAAGCGGTGAAAAGAAGAATAGAACGAAGATACAATTCTAGAGTAATACCGAGGCAGTTCAGAAGCAACGATCTGGTGATGATGAAGGCCCACCAGTACGTGATGGAGAATAAGTTGTCACCCAAGTGGACAGGACCGTTTAGAATAACCGAAGCAATCGGGAACGGCACCTACCGCTTGCAGACACTAGAAGGAGGGGCGATTCCTCGTACTTGGAATGCCACACACCTCATATTTCATTTCAGTTAAAGCTTCGTAAGCAGTACAAACTCAGGGGAATCATGAACAGTTTTGTAAAAACAGTTGCAAGGGGGCATTCTTTTTTCCCTAAGGAAGGTTGTAACATCCCGCCAAAATACTATTCATATTTATATAATGAAAATAAAGGTAAACAAATATATTGAAGTGAACAAAATTATATGTATGTAATGAAGTTTCTCCTCACAGGGAGTATAATACAAATTCGGTCAATTTCCAAAACTTGAACAAAATACAGCAAAAGACAAACAGGCGATCTCCTATCAGAAGAAAAGGGCGATCTCCTATCAGAAAAGGGCGATCGCCTATCAGACAACAGAAAAAGGGTGATTGCCTAACAGAAACAGAAACGGGCGATCTCCTACCGGCGTCCACTCACTGAGGAGCTCTACTACCTGCAACCTCGTCTGCTCCCGTGCAAAAATACACGATCATCACAGGTTTAAGAAAGCAATCACAATACCAGATAAAAGGGTAAGCTAGATATTTTAAAAACTTTAAATATGAAACTTTATATCAGAAGAAAATATAAATCTTCACACCATTCATACACTATATCAATTTTCAACCATCAACGTCCCCATATACCACAAACTCGTCAAGTGCCTATCCAATACATTCGATACTCATGGTTCACATGTCAGACTTTCCACTGACTTATAACATATAGACACATGACTCCACTTCCGGAAGACTTGTGCGTTGACTCAGGCTCAGAGATCTGCACCTGTCATACCACATCACTGTGAAATCCACACAGGGTCGCTGTGAAATCCACACAGCCATGCGCATACATAGTCTCAATATCATCACTCTCCCGGTATGACAGGGTTAATTCATATAACAGGTCAAGCTCGTTCTCTTTCAAACAACTTACCCATACATATGAACCTCCTTCTACTCTCCACAACTGAATAACTTCATCTATGTGATTCCATTATATCAGCAGAGTCAGGATATCTCCTTCTAGACAAGCCCCTAGTCAATACACATTACACACGATCTTACACGGTATTTTCTTTCCTGAAAATACTATGCCTTGATCCCACATTCACAACAATCAATACATCATACAACACTGAATGAACGATTCAGTCACAGCAACATTCATTCCACGGTTCAGATTTTCGAATATCATATGTATTTCACATTTAAATCTCAAACAGTTTCAAACAGCACTAAAACAGGGGAGTTCGAAAAACAACGCCAAACCGGCGAACTCATTCAAAAGCAGGGGATTTCGGAAACAAAGTTAAAACCGGCGACCACGTCACCCCACACATAAAAACAGAGCATTGTGAAAAGAAATATGAAAACCGGCGACCACATCGCCCTCACTCCAGAACTTACTCGCCTAACGTTTTTATAAATGTAGAGTACTAGCTTCCCTTACCTGGACTAGCGCAAAACTCCAAGAGCTCCGAAACCCAATGAAGCTTAAAGATGCTTTCACTCTGCTTTAGTGTCCCGGTCTGGAGAACTTGCAGAGAACCTCCCAAGTGTCCAAGGGCAGTCGTCGCTCATCGTACTGGTGCTTGAGGTTGCCTGAATCACAGCGCGAAGGAGAGAAAAAAGAGGGATGAAGATGCACTCACTCTTTCACTCTTGAGTCACTGCAACGTTCTTTGCCTCCCCGCAGTGGGTTTTTGAATCCAAGCCTACTTGTCCACGCATGCTGCTGCCACCACCCCCTCTGCAGGAAAGCCAGAGTGTACGTTTCACTGAACAGTACGACCACGGTTGTCTCTTGCGCATGCCAACCACTTCCCTGAATAGTACGACTGCGAGTGTCTCTTGCGCATGCCAACTTTCTGATGTCACTATTCTGAACCACCCTTTTTGTCCACATGGCGCGCGTGCAGGACGTGTCGTGCTGGGAGTCTGGGTCCCACTTTATTCGTGTGAAACTCGACATCGCGCGATAATCTTCCACCGATGACCGCTCGCGCGATGACTATCCACCGATGTCTCATCCTGACGGACGACCGATGTCTCTCCCTGGAAGACGACCGATGTCTCGCCCTGGTGATGACCGCATGCTTCGCGCCCGGCGATGCCCGCATGCCTCGCGTCCGGCGATGCCCGCATGCCTCGCGCCCTAGCGATGCCCGACGACATATCGGCACGCCTTGCTGAAGGTTCTTCATCCCACTATGTTACGTCCAAGGTATCATCTCTACATGACTTGGTGACGTCGGTAGCTTCACATTTCCAAGAGTAGATCAGCACCACTCCTCGTGTGCCCATGCATGCAACACTAAGGACGATCTCTTTTGCTCAAGCATAGAGCTTCGCATGCACAGCGTATCTAAGGCTTAACCCACACCTTGATACGCGTGGTTGTTGGAACCCACTCTGGTTGATCTAGTATCCTGACCACATACTGAGTGCACTTTCGGCGACCATGTGTAATCCAAGCGACAGGCGATCATGTACTAACCAGGCGATCTCATAGTCTTCTAAACTACACTTTCCTTCCTTTTTATTTTAAATAAAAACATACTTAGAATTCATTTAAAATATATCCCTTTTTATTCCAATTTAATTTTACAGGTCCTTACATTCTCCCCAACAAGAAAAATTTTCGTCCTCAAAAATTGAATTACAAGGAAAAGAGGTATGGATAGGCTTCTCTCATGGGTTCTTCTAACTCCCAAGTTGAATCACCCGATCTCTCATCCCACACCACTTTCACCATGTTGATGGTCTTGCCTCTGAGCTGTTTAATTTGCCGATCGTCAATCCTGACTGGTTTCGCTTCAAAGGACAAGTCATCCCTGATCTGCACATCGTCCACTTCCAGCACATGACTAGGGTCTGCCATGTACTTCCGCAGCTGTGATACGTGAAAGACATTATGCAGATTCGCTAAATGGGGAGGTAGGGCGATCTCATAAGCCACTGGACCAATCCTCCTTAAGATCTGATATGGTCCCACGAACTTAGGGGACAACTTCTTTCATCTGATCGCCCGTCCTACACCCTTGGTTGGTGTCACTCTCATGAACACATGGTCTCCAGCAGCAAACTCCAAAGGCGTTCTCCTCTGATCTGCATAGGATTTCTGCCTACTTTGAGAAGCTCTCATTCTGCCTTGTATCTGTTTCACCTTCTCGGTCGTCTGCTGAATCAACTCTGGTCCAACCAATACTATTTCGCCTTCCTAGTACCAACACAATGGAGGTCTGCATTTCCTTCCATACAAGGCTTCGTATGGCGCTATCCCTATGCTGGCATGATAACTGTTATTATAAGTAAACTCCACCAGCGGCAACACCTCATCCCAACTTCCCAATTGATCCAAGACGCACGTCCTCAGTAGATCTTCCAAGGACTGGATCATTCTCTCTGACTGTCCATCTGTTTGGGGATGATATGTAGAGCTCATCCTCAACTTAGTTCCCAGGCAATCTTGTAAAGTCTGCCAAAACCGTGAAGTGAACCTGGGATCTCTATCTGAAACAATGCTGGAAGGCACTCCATGCAACCTCACTATTTCTTTGATGTACAACTGTGCCAACTTGGCCATAGGCATCCTCATATTCACTGGGAGAAAGTGGGCACTCTTCGTCAGCCGATCAATGATGACCCAGATTGCATCATGACCCTTTACCGATCTGGGTAAATGGGTGACGAAGTCCATGGCGATGCTGTCCCATTTCCACTCAGGGATATCCAGTTGCTGTAACAACCCGCCAGGTCTTTGATGTTCTACCTTTGCCTTCTGACACGTCAAGCAGGTAGTAACATACTGGGCGATGTCTCTCTTCATGCCCGACCACCAAAATGACTCCTTCAAGTCATGGTACATCTTGTTCATGCCTGGATGTAGGCTAAGGCGACTCTTGTGACCTTCCTCTAGGATCATCTTCTTCAACTCTTCATTTGCAGGTATGCAAATTCTGCCATTAAATCTCAAGATCCCATCATCGCCCATCACAAAGTCTCTAGCCTGGTCGGTCCCTAGTGACTCCACAGTACGCTTCAGACTAGGGTCCTCCAACTGCTTATCCCTTATCATTCCAAGGAAGTCATTAGTTATAGCCAGCTTACTACAACTAATGTGATTTACATGAAATTCTACCCCAAGGTTTAAGTCTCTGAACTGCTCGATCTGTTTCTGCTCTTCCATCATCATGGTGGCTACTTGTATTGATTTTCTACTCAAAGCATCTGCCACTACATTGGCCTTCCCTGGATGATACATGAGTTGAAAATCGTAGTCCTTTAGAAACTCCATCCACCTTCTTTGTCTCATGTTTAGTTCCTTCTGATCGAACAGGTATTTCAGGCTCTTATGGTCACTGAACACCTGGAACCGAGCTCCATATAAATAGTGCCTCCAAATCTTCAAGGCAAACACCACCGCCGCCAACTCCAAATCATGAGTAGGATAGTTTCTCTCATGAACCTTGAGTTGCCTTGAAGCATATGCAACCACTCTTTTCTCTTGCATCAAGACACATCCCAAACCCTGATGTGAAGCATCACAGTAGACATCAAAAGGTCTTCCTACCTCTGGGTTCACCAGCACTGGAGCACTAGTCAACCTTTCCTTTAGTTCCATGAAGCTCTGCTCACATCGGTCGGTCCAAGCAAAAGGTTGATCCTTGCGGGTCAGCTGTGTTAAAGGAGCCACTACCTTGGAAAAGTCCTCAATGAACCTCCGATAGTAGCTTGCTAAGCCCACAAAACTGCTTATCTCAGTAACTGTCTTAGGACGTTCCCACTGAAGCACTGCCTCCACTTTGGCTGGATCCACCGAGATCCCCTGTGCAGATATCACATGTCCTAAGAAGTTGACTTCCTTCAACCAGAACTCACACTTAGAGAACTTGGCATAGAGTTGTTTCTCCCTCAGAATCTCCAACACTGTCCTCAAATGTTCTTCATGTTCTTCCTCGGTCTTTGAATAAATGAGTATGTCGTCTATGAAGACTACCACAAACTTATCCAAGAAAGGGCGAAAAATCCTATTCATGTAGTCCATGAACAGAGCTGGAGCATTTGTGACTCCAAACGGCATCACCACATACTCATAGTGCCCATAACGAGACCTAAAAGCTGTCTTTTGAACATCTTCAGCTTTTACCAAAATTTGGTGGTACCCCGATCTCAGATCAATCTTTGAGAACACCAAGGCCCCATGTATTTGATCCATCAAATCATCAATCCTAGGTAGGGGGTACTTGTTCTTGATGGTCAACTTGTTCAACTGCCTGTAATCTATACACAGCCGAGACCCTCCATCCTTTTTCTTAACTAGGAGCACTGGAGCCCCCCATGGAGATACACTGGGTCTGATGAATTGTTTCTCCAACAACTCTTCCACTTGTTTCTTTAATTCTGCCAACTCGGTTGGAGCCATCCTGTAAGGTGCCATTGACACTGGTCCAGCTCCTGGTACCAAATCAATAGAGAATTCCACTTCTCTCTTAGGAGGTAATCCAGGTACTTCTTCTGGAAATACATCCGTGAAATCTTTCACCACATGTATCCTGCTTACGTCCTCTTCATTCTTCACTTCCAACCGAGCTAGGATCACGAAGCACCTCGCCCCTTCTTCCAACACCGACCACCCTCGCTGAGCAGATATCACATCTGACTCTTAGAGGTCTGGAAACGCTATCTTCTGACTACCGTAGTCTATGAGAACGTGATTGGCAGATAGCCAATCCATTCCTAGGATAACATCCAGGTCCTGAAGAGGTAGGCAGATCAAGTTTACTTTGAATCTGCGTCCCTCTACTATCACTGGACATTCGGGGCAAACTGTAGAGGTCAACACCTGTACTGACGCAGGTGTAGAGACCAACAGTTCGAAAGGTAACTCCTTCACAAGAAGGCCCAACTCGGCTACACACAGGCTTGACACAAAGGAGTGTGTCACTCCAGAATCAAACAAGGCTTTTACACCTCTACCAGCTATAAAACAAACACCTTGCACGAGGTTACCTGACTGAGATGCTTCTGCTCCCGACATGGCAAACACTCTCCCTGTTGCCTGAGGTCTGCTGCCTTCGTTTCTCAACTGCTGAGAACCACTGGGTTGAGTCGCCCCATTCCTGTTAGGGCACTCTCTAGCAACGTGCCCCGTCTTTTGGCAGGTGTAACACCTTTTCTCTGAACTCCTCTTGAAGCACGCATTGGATGTGTGTGGTCCACCACAATGGAAACATTTGGGTTTCTAAGATTGTTGCTGCTGCAACTGGGATAACGTTGTTCCCGCCCGATGTGGTGGAGGTCTCGCATAGGGCTTGCTTTGTGGGTGCTGCGCCTTAGCCTTCCCACTGGAAGAACCCCCTGGGTGTGACCTGATCACCCGAGAATCACCCTTTTCCAGGGTCTCCACCATCTTCGCCTTCTCTACTAAGGCGTGAAATTCCCTGATGCACATCGGGGCTATGGTCCTCTTCAGCCCATGCTTCAGCCCCTCTTCGAACTTCCTACACCTCCAAGCCTCGGAGGTCGCCTGGGTATAGAATCGGGCGAGGTACTCAAACCAAGCAGCATAGGCGTTCACAGACATCTCCCCCTGCTCCAATCTGAGGAATTCTGCTTCCTTCGTAAACTTTGCACTATCTGGGAAGTATTTCTCCAGGAACCTCACCCTGAATCTCTCCCAGTCTAACACTTCAGCTCTGGCTTCCATCATCTGCTGAGCTCCCATCCACCAGAACTCGGCTTCTCCAGATAGCAAAAAGGTGGCGAACACCAACTTCTTCTCTTCAGGGCAGGAGGTCGCCCTAAAGATTTTCTCCAACTCTCTGACCCACTGATCTGCCTGATCAGGGGTAGCATTCCCGCTGAACTTGGGCGGGTTGTGCCTCATGAACTCGGTCAGTCCCATCTGTTCCTGAGGCTGACCGACGTGGGAATTTGTTTTAGCAGACCGAGCAGTTTCCCAGTGGTGCATTGCATCTTGGTGACTCTGAGCCATTGCTGCATTCTGTTGTTGGATGGCAGTTGCCATCATCTCAATGGCCTTGGCAATCTGGCTCATTTCCGAAGAAGGTTGGGGAGGGGTAGGAGGTCTACGTGCCATCTTCTTCGTTTCAGATTTTGAAACTATGGGTTTCTATATTCCCTACAACTACAAGAATGAGATCGATAAGAAATCAATTCATTCAGGAGGTAACATCTAGACCTTACAAAGGTCAACATCTCAAAGTCATTAAGAATTTGAGTTCATCAACAGAATCATGATGCTTATAACCTTAAGCAAAACACCAGAACAGCTACTGGTATACAACCAACAATCCAAACAACCACTTTCAATCAATTACAAAAAAATTCAATAAAATGAAATAAATCACACCAGAATTCAATGTATGCTAAACATCAAACCTTTGGAATTAAGATTGAGAATCATCTCGATTCAGTTATGAGTGTGCACCCTCACCACTTTATCAAGACCCTCTCATTCTTAATACTAAGATTTTCAGTTAGGGCATATATTCACTAAAGCACACACAAAATTTCAATACAAAAACGTTTGAAAACCTTTCACTATAGTTGTTATTTAAAACTCAAATAAATTTTATGAGCAGAAGAAACACAATGGATCCACAGCCCTCAGGTCATCCTAAGGACGAACTGCTCTGATACCATTAATGTAACATCCCGCCAAAATACTATTCATATTTATATAATGAAAATAAAGGTAAACAAATATATTGAAGTGAACAAAATTATATGTATGTAATGAAGTTTCTCCTCACTGAGAGTTTAATACAAATTCGGTCAATTTCCAAAACTTAAACAAAATACAGCAAAAGACAAACAGGCGATCTCCTATCAGAAGAAAAGGGCGATCTCCTATCAGAAAAGGGCGATCGCCTATCAGACAACAGAGAAAGGGTGATCGCCTAACAGAAACAGAAACGGGGAATCTCCTACCGGCGTCCACTCACTGAGGAGCTCTACTACCTGCAACCTTGTTTGCTCCCGTGCAAAAATACACGATCATCACAGGTTTAAGAAAGCAATCACAATACCAGATAAAAGGGTAAGCTAGATATTTTAAAAACTTTAAATATGAAACTTTATATCAGAAGAAAATATAAATCTTCACACCATTCATACACTATATCAATTTTCAACCATCAACGTCCCCATATACCACAAACTCGTCAAGTGCCTATCCAATACATTCGATACTCATGGTTCACATGTCAGACTTTCCACTGACTCATAACATATAGACACATGACTCCACTTCCGGAAGACTCGTGCGTTGACTCAGGCTCAGAGATCTGCACCTGTCATACCACACCACTGTGAAATCCACACAGGGTCGCTGTGAAATCCACACAGCCATGCGCATACATAGTCTCAATATCATCACTCTCTCGGTATGACAGGGTTAATTCATATAACAGGTCAAACTCGTTCTCTTTCAAACAACTTACCCATACATATGAACCTCCTTCGACTCTCCACAACTGAATAACTTCATCTATGTGATTCCATTATATCAGCAGAGTCAGGATATCTCCTTCTAGACAAGCCCCTAGTCAATACACATTACACACGATCTTACACGGTATTTTCTTTCCTGAAAATACTATGCCTTGATCCCACATTCACAACAATCAATACATCATACAACACTAAATGAACGATTCAGTCACAGCAACATTCATTCCATGGTTCAGATTTTCGAATATCATATGTATTTAACATTTAAATCTCAAACAGTTTCAAATAGCACTAAAACAGGGGAGTTCGAAAAACAACGCCAAACCGGCGAACTCATTCAAAAGCAGGGGATTTCGGAAACAAAGTTAAAACCGGCGACCACGTCACCCCACACATAAAAACAGAGCATTGTGAAAAGAAATATGAAAACCGGCAACCACGTCACCCTCACTCCAGAACTTACTTGCCTAACGTTTTTATAAATGTAGAGTACTAGCTTCCCTTACCTGGACTAGCGCAAAACTCCAAGAGCTCCGAAACCCAACGAAGCTTAAAGATGCTTTCACTCTGTTTTAGTGTCCCGGTCTGGAGAACTTGCAGAGAACCTCCCAAGTGTCCAAGGGCAGTCGTCGCTCGTCGTACTAGTGCTTGAGGTTGCCTGAATCGCAGCGCGAAGGAGAGAAAAGAGAGGGATGAAGATGCACTCACTCTTTCACTCTTGAGTCACTGCAACGTTCTTTGCCTCCCCGCAGTGGGTTTTTGAATCCAAGCCTACTTGTCCACGCATGCTGCTGCCACCACCCCCTCTGCAGGAAAGCCAGAGTGTACGTTTCACTGAACAGTACGGCCACGGTTGTCTCTTGCGCATGCCAACCACTTCCCTGAACAGTACGACCGCGAGTGTCTCTTGCGCATGCCAACTTTCTGATGTCACTATTCTGAACCACCCTTTTTGTCCACGTGGCGCGCGTGCAGGACGTGTCATGCTGGGAGTCTGGGTCCCACTTTATTCGTGTGAAACTCGACATCGCACGATAATCTTCCACCGATGACCGCTCGCGCGATGACTATCCACCGATGTCTCATCCTGGCGGATGACCGATGTCTCTCCCTGGAAGACGACCGATGTCTCGCCCTGGCGATGACCGCATGCTTCGCGCCCGGCGATGCCCACATGCCTCGCGTCCGGCGATGCCCGCATGCCTCGCGCCCTGGCGATGCCCGACGACATATCGGCACGCCTTGCTGAAGGTTCTTCATCCCACTATGTTACGTCCAAGGTATCATCTCTACATGACTTGGTGACGTCGGTAGCTTCACATTTCCAAGAGTAGATCAGCACCACTCCTCGTGCGCCCATGCATGCAACACTAAGGACGATCTCTTTTGCTCAAGCATAGAGCTTCGCATGCACAGCATATCTAAGGCTTAACCCACACCTTGATACGCGTGGTTGTTGGAACCCACTCTGGTTGATCTAGTATCCTGACCACATACTGAGTGCACTTTCGGCGATCATGTGTAATCCAGGCAACAGGCGATCATGTACTAACCAGGCGATCTCATAGTCTTCTAAACTACACTTTCCTTCCTTTTTATTTTAAATAAAAACATACTTAGAATTCATTTAAAATATATCCCTTTTTATTCCAATTTAATTTTACAGGTCCTTACAAAGGTTTTTAACGAGGCCACCCAAGAAATAAGATATTCAAAGTTGAAATTTTGAAGTATACTAAAGTTTGTGTGCATATCGTTTTAAAGAAGTTTTTGGAAAAACCTTATCACCTAAAGTGATTCGAGGTAGAAATAAACCGATTGCGCAGGTTTTAAGTGAAAAGTTTTAAAGTCCTCATCGCCCTTAGGCGATTAGGGGTACAAGTAAAAAGTTTTAAAGTCCTCATCACCCTTAGGCGATTAGGGGCACAAGTGAAAAGTTTTAAAGTCCTCATCGCCCTTAGGCGATTAGGGGCACAAGTGAAAAGTTTTAAAGTCCTCATCGCCCTTAGGCGATTAGGGGCACAAGTGAAAAGTTTTAAAGTCCTCATCGCCCTTAGGCGATTAGGGGCACAAGTGAAAAGTTTTTAAAGTCCTCATCGTCCTTTGGCGATCGGAGGCATCCAGCGAAGTTCAAAGTCCTCGATGTTCTCGCGCATCTTGAGGCAACAGAGGAAGACCTCCTTGCCTTTGAGCAAGCGTAGGCGAGAAAGAGGAAGACCTGCTTGCCTTTGAGCAAGTGTAGGCAACAGAGGAAGACCTCCTTGCCTTTGAGCAAGCGCAAGCGAGAAAGAGGAAGACCTCATTGCCTTTGAGTAAGTGTAGGCAACAGAGGAAGACCTCCTTGCCTTTGAGCAAGTGTAGGCAACAGAGGAAGTCCTCCTTGCCTTTGAGCAAGTGTAGGCAACAGAGGAAGTCCTCCTTGCCTTTGAGAAAGTGTAGGCAACAGAGGAAGACCTCCTTGCCTTTGAGCAAGTGCAGGCGAGAAAGAGGAAGTCCTCCTTGTCTTTGAGCAAGTGTAGGCAACAGAGGAAGACCTCCTTGCCTTTGAGCAAGTGTAGGCAATGTAACATCCCGCCAAAATACTATTCATATTTATATAATGAAAATAAAGGTAAACAAATATATTGAAGTGAACAAAATTATATATATGTAATGAAGTTTCTCCTCATAGGGAGTTTAATACATAATCGGTCACTTTTCCAGAAAACGTAAACAAAATACAGTAAAATATAAATACAGGCGATCTCCTAACAGCAAAAAGGCGATCTCCTATCAGAAAACAGAAAAAGGGTGATCGCCTAACAGAAATATGAACAGGCGATCTCCTTCCGGCGACCACTCACTGAGGAGCTCTACTTCCTGCAACATCATCTGCTCCCGTGTAAATTATACACGATCATCACAGGTTTAAGAAAAAGCCAAACACAACACCAAAAATCACAGGGTAAGCTAGACATTTGAAAAAGAGTTTAGATATGAAACTTTAAAATCAAGATGAAACAAATTAAAGACACCCACGTAAAAACTATCAATTTTCTCGTTCCCTTCACATGACCACCAAGTAATCACACATTTCACAATATTCTCAAGAGTCGTTCTATTTCACATAATGCATCAAGTGTCTATCAATTTCAATATTCCTCATTTCTCACGTCAGACTTCCACTAACTCATCACACAAGACACTTGACACTACTTCCGGAAGACTCGTGCATTGACTAGACTCAGAGATCTGCACCTGTCATACTAAACTGCTGTAATGTTTCCACAGCTATGCGCATCAACACAATCTCGACCTCAATTTCATCACTCTCACAGTATGACAGGGTGAATCCACACAACAGGTCAAGTAGTTATCTTTCAAACACTTACCCATACGTATGAACCTCCATCGACTCTCAACGCCTAAATAACTTCATCTATATGAATTCATTATCTCAGGAGAGTCAGGATATCTCATTATAGAAATCACCGATCAATGCACATCCTACACGATCTTACACGGTATTTTCTTTCCTGAAAATACTATGCCTTGATCCCACATTCACAACATTCAACACATCATACAACACTTAATGAACGATTTCAGTCACAGTAAAACTCATTCCAAGGTTCAGATTTTCAAATATCACATTTAAATCTCAAACAGTTTCAAAACAACACAAAAACAGGGAAGTTCGAAAAACAACGCCAAAACCGGCGATCTCATCCAAAAACAGGGGATTATGCAATAACAATTGAAAACCGGCGACCACGTCGCCCTATCATCTCAATCATCGAATATAAGGTTTTTCGTTGGAAATAAGGCTAGCTTCCCTTACCTGGACTTGCGCAAAACACTAAGAGCTCCAAAACCCACCGAAGCTTAAAGGTGCCTTAGCTCTGTTTTTGCGTCCGGTTTGTAGAACTTGCAGAGAACCTCCCAGGTGCTCTAAGGGCAGTCGTCGCTCGTTGCACTGGTGCTTGAGGATGCCTGAATCGCAGCGCGAAGGAGAGAAAAGAGAAGGATGAAGATGCACTCACTCTTTCACTCTAGTCACTGCAACGTTCCTTTGCCTCCCCGCAGTGGGTTTTTGAATCCAAGCCTACTTGTCCACGCATGCTGCTGCCACCACCCCCTTTGCAGGAAAGCCAGAGTGTACGTTTCACTGAACAGTACGGCCACGGTTGTCTCTTGCGCATGCCAACCACTTCCCTGAACAGTACGACCGCGAGTGTCTCTTGCGCATGCCAACTTTCTGATGTCACTATTCTGAACCACCCTTTTTGTCCACGTGGCGCGCGTGCAGGACGTGTCATGCTGGAAGTCTGGGTCCCACTTTATTTGTGTCTCTCCCTGGAAGACGACCGATGTCTCTCCCTGGAAGACGACCGATGTCTCTCTCTGGGAGATGACCGATGTCTATCCCTGGCGATGCCCAGACTTCCAGCATGGCACGTCCTGCACGCGCGCCACGTGGACAAAAAGGGTGGTTCAGAATAGTGACATCAGAAGGTTGGCATGCGCAAGAGACACTCGCGGTCGTACTGTTCAGGGAAGTGGTTGGCATGCACAAGAAGAGAACCATGGCCGTACTGTTCAGTGAAACGTACACTCTGGCTTTCTTGCAGAGGGGGTGGTGGCAGCAGCATGCGTGGACTAGTAGGCTTGGATTCAAAAACCCACTGCGAGGAGGCAAAGAACGTTACAGAGACTCGAGAGTGAAAGAGTGAGTGCATCTTCATCCCTCTCTTTTCTCTCCTTCACGCTGCGATTCAAGCAACCTCAAGCACCAGTGCTACCAGCGACGACTGCCCTTAGAGCACCTGGGAGGTTCCCTGCAAGTTCTACAAACCAGACGCTAAAACAGAGCTAAGGCATCCTTTAAGCTCGGTGGGTTTTGGAGCTCTTGGTGTTTTGCGCAAGTCCAGGTAAGGGAAGCTAGCCTTATTTCCAACGAAAATCCTTATATTCGATGATTGAGATGATGGGGGCGACGTGGTCGCCGGTTTTTCAACTGCTATTGTATAATCCTCTGTTTTTGAACGAGATCGCCGGTTTTGGCGTTGTTTTTCGAACTCTACTGTTTTTGGTGTTGTTTGAAACTGTTAGAGATTAAAATGTGAAACGTATGTGATATTCGAAAATCTGAACCTTTGAAATGACTGTTGCTGTGATTTGAATCATTCATTTGAGTGGTATGATGTTTTGAATGTTGTGGATATGGGATCAAGGCATAGTATTTTCAGGAAAGAAAATACCGTGTAAGATCGTGTGTGATGTGTATTGACTAGGGACCTGTCTAGAAGGAGATATCCTGACTCTGCTGAGATAATGGAACCACATAGAGGAAGTTATTCAGTTGGTGAGAGTCGAAGGAGGTTTATATGAATGGGTGAGTCGTGTGAAAAAGAACGAGCTCGGCCTATTATATGAATTAACCCTGTCATACTAGGAGAGTGAAGATATTGAGATTCATTTATGCGCACGGCTGTGTGAGTTTCACAGCGACCCTGTGTGGGTGATGTAGTATGACAGGTGCAGATCTCTAGGTCTGAGTCAACGCACGAGTTTTCCGGAAGTAGTGTCAAGTGTCTTGTGTGATGAGTCAGTGGAAGTCTGACGTGAGAAATGAGGAACATTGAAATTGTTAGACAGTTGATGCATTATGTGAAAATGAATAACTCTTGAGAATATTGTGAAATGTGTGATTACTTGGTGGTCATGTGGAGGGAACGAGAAAATTTATAGTTTTACGTGGGTGTCTTTAATTTGTTTCATCTTGATTTTAAAGTATCATATCTAAACTCTTTTTCAAATATCTAGCTTACCCTGTGGTGTTTCTGTTGGTGTTGTGTTTGGCTCTTTCTTGAACCTGTGATGATCGTGTATAATTTACACGGGAGCAGATGATGTTGCAGGAAGTAGAGCTCCTCAGTGAGTGGTCGCCGGAAGGAGATCGCCTGTTTCTACTTCTGTTAGGCGATCACCCTTTTGCTGTCTTCTGATAGGAGATCGCCCATCTCTGATAGGAGATCGCCTTTTGCTGTTAGGAGATCGCCTGTATTCATATTTTACTGTATTTTGTTTACGTTTTTGGAAAATTGACCGAATATGTATTAAACTCCCTGTGAGGAGAAACTCATTTATATATATATAATTTTGTTCTTTTCAATATATTTGTTTACCTTTATTTCATTTTATAATAATTCCAAAGTATTTGGCGGGATGTTACAACGTCCACATGCCTCGCGCCCTGGCGATGTCCACATGCCTCGCGCCCTGGCGACGTCCACATGCCTCGCGCCCTGGCGACGTCCACATGCCTCGCGCCCTGGCGACGTCCACATGCCTCGCGCCCTGGCGATGATGTGTAGTAGGCGACCGACGATTATGTACTAACCAGGCAATCTTATAGTCTTCTAAGCTACACTTTCCTTCCTTTTTATTTTAAATAAAAACATACTTAGAATTCATTTAAAATATACCCTTTTATTCCAATTTAATTTTACAGGTCCTTACAGGCAACAGAGGAAGTCCTCCTTGCCTTTGAGCAAGTGTAGGCAACAGAGGAAGACCTCCTTGCCTTTGAGCAAGTGTGGGCAACAGAGGAAGTCCTCCTTGCCTTTGAGCAGGTGTAGGCAATAGAGGAAGACCTCCTTGCCTTTGAGCAAGTGCAGGCGAGAAAGAAGAAGACCTCCTTGCCTTTGAGCAAGTGTAGGCGAGAAAGAAGAAGACCTCCTCACCTTTGAGCAAGCGCCAGGCGAGAAAGAAGAAGACCTCCTTGCCTTTGAGCAAGTGCCTAGTGGGCTTAGGTTTCTTTGACTTGTAGGGCGTCGATTTGGCCTTCTTGCCTGTTGTGGCCTCATGCACCCTCATAGGTTTAATGCGACCTGCTGCATGAGGTTTGGACAGATCGACCCTCACGCGGTTCTCTATTACCTACTCTTCTGCGCTGATGTGGGCCACATCTCGACGATGGATCTCATTGAAAGTGTTGGGTTGACATCTGATCAGGGAATCACTGAAGGGTCCTGGCAGGATTCCCTTCCCAAAAGCGTGTACCATTATGGCCTCGTCTTTGGTATGTAACTTTACCATGATCGCCCCAAAGCGATTCAGGAAGTCCCTCAGTGGTTCTCCCTAGTACTACTTCACGTCAAAGAGGTCGAAGGAAATCGGAGGGGGAAAAAGTCTAGTGCCGTTCCTCAAAAAGTTCCCATAAACAACTTGCAGTGCATGGGATCACTTCCTCCTGAAATCATCATCTGAGTGTGGAAGGCCATGATGTGAGCCTCAGGGTCTTCAACACCCGTGAAGGTGATCTTTGGAATAATGAATGTTGAGGGGATTACTGCTTCCATGATAGCCTAGGAGAAAAGCATGGGGCGTGCCCTGACTGGTGTGGGTGTGCCTGTCTCCCCAGCCGCGCGCTCTCCCATTCCCCTTCTTAATTCTTCGTTAGCCCTGCACAACTCTTCATTGGTTGCTAGCGATGCTTCCAGTTTAGCCTTGAATTGATTTTATCTGAGGGTTTGTTCAGTACGAACCTCTACCAAAACCCTCTCTTAGTCAGCCCTGGACGCTAAGAACGCCTGCTGAAGGTTGCGGATAGTCTCCATGAGTTCCTGCATGGTTACGTGATCATCTTCATCATTTCCAGCAACGCCTTGCCTAGTATTCCTCATGTCGCCTGGTGTCTCTGATCACAACTATGGGTGGGACCTAGTTTTATCGGGGCCCCACAGCGGGCGCCAAATGTTCTCGCCGATTGACTCAGCTGTCGTTGACTCTGAGGTAGATGGTGGCTCCTCCTATCTTAGCAGTGGTTCTCCAAAGTATGGCTCCGCTGAAACAGAGGGGAGCCCTACCTGCAACTGCACTCTGACACTAAAGTCAATATAGGGCAAGAAACATCAAACAAGCAAAAGTGCTTAAGCTTATGTGTGTGTAAGAACTATGTCTTACGTAGGAGATAGCGTGCCTTTACCTTGGGGTTTACTCCCCTTATATAATTGTTTCTAGGTTAACCTGCCGCTGACATTCTCTTGCCAAAGCCTTGCCTCTAGCGAATTTAGGGTTACCTTTTCAGGATACTATTGCACAGTCTTAGTGCAACTCCAGTGGCAACATTCCTTTCTTAGAGTGCAACTCTCGTGACAACATTCCTTTTCTGGAGTGCGTATCTAATGGTATGGCCGCTAGGGTTACAACGTGTGTACCAACGCTGCGAGACCAATCCACTCTAGTAAGTGCCCTAATTTCTCACGTGCCTTGCATGCAGTTTTCTCTGAGAACCCTAACACTCTTGGGCATGGGCGCCCCTAGGGGTAATCAGCTTGTGCTAGACCCAAATGTCTCATACACGTTTCGCATGCAAGGTATATCTGTGAATCGGGCTTTCACTAATGTAATACTTATTATGTGCCGACCTCTGTCACGTCAACCTCTACTGTACACTACTGACGTCTGAGGTTTGGCTACTACAATATGTAATCTCTGGGGGTCCCTCTGGGGGTCCCTCTGTGGGTCCTACTGTGTTGACGTCTGCCACGTCGACCTCTAGTGTATATCACCGACGTCCGAGGTCTGGCCACTACACCAATTTAAAAAAATTTTAATCAGTTAAAAACATTACTCTTGGATTCATCATCATTTCTTAAGGCAAAAGATAAATCAAGACACAGAAAATAAAAACTAAACTACCTAGACACTTAAGGCAGCAAGTCTGCAACATGGCTTCATCAAACATCAAAGTTGAATCCTTGAGATGTCCAACAAAGAGGACCTACATGACACCTTTTTAAGCCACTAAACCTCACCATAGTTAAGCTTGTTTAACTAGAATTATGGTAGCTTAAGGATCAAGCTACCTTCATCTTCTTCATCTATTTATAGCTAAAATGAACATCATGTATTCAAATTTGCATTAATTGAATGAAGTCTTCATACTTGAAACTCATTCTCTCATAAATCTCCCTTTGTTAGACAACCTTCTAGGCCTAGTGAAACCCTAAGAAAGTGGGCCTCACCTTTTTCTTCTTCCTAGCACTTAAATCACTCTCAAAATTCACCAATTCACTCTCACATTCGGTGCAAAATCTTATACATTTTGATGCCACTCCATGTTTTCTTCAATCCATCACCTTGGATTGCATCATTAGTCTTATCTTGTAATCTCATAAGCATAACATTCATTTGATAACTTCATCTTGACGCTTACAATTGATGTTGTAGTCATTCTTGTTATTGTCTCGTAAGATCTTTTTCATCCTTCCATATCATTGTCTGATGCAAGATATTGAAGTGTTCTTTCAATACTTTTTTCGTTTGACATTTGTGTTGATAGCTCCACCATCTAGTGCGTCTTTGTATTTATGTATTTCTTGTAATGTTGGGTCTCATGTATGGTTTGATGTATTGTTTCTCTTATGTTGGACATGACTGAGGATAGTTATGTTGAACATCTCAAAGGGTTTTGAAACATATCTGTTCTTGCTATTTGGGTTAAATCCCAGTCTAGCCTTTCCAAAAAATAAACTTTTGAGATGCAAGAACTGTTTCAAGATTTGATTGGCCTCTGGAAAACTTGTCCACCGTTTTTAAAAGATAGTGAACCTTCTTTTGAAAAGATTCACAATTTTCACAAAAACTTGAATCAACACACTTCCAAGAAGAGTTTTGGTAAATCATTTCCAAATTTTCAAAAATAATTTTTGATTTGTTAAACTCTTCTTCCAAGGTCTTGACTCTATTTTCCAACCAGTTGTTTAATCCTTTCAACTGGTTATTCAAAAGAGCCAACCTATTAGCTTCCTCATAAGTTTCTTTGAAGGCATCAAGAAGTTGACTATAATTCTCAAAATTAATAGAAGTACTTGAACTTACACTACTTGATTCTGATTCATCATTTGGCATGAAACAAAGGTTGGCTTCCTTATCATCCTTTGAAGAAGAACTTGAAGATGAATCATCATTGTATGCTCTTCTTGATTTTCCTTTCTTCTCATACTTCTTGTAACCCCCTTTCTCTTTGCTCACATTGCTGGGACATTCATCCTTGATGTGTCCCAGTTTACCACATCCAAAACAAGTGTAGTTTGTAGAATTAAATTCATTAACATTCTTGGTATTATACCTGTTTGATGGCTGGTTTTTGTCCTTGCTATTCTTCACATCAATTGTGCCTTCTTGGAAATCCTCAAGGATGTCCCACATCTCCTTTGCAAAAGAACATTTTGAGACCCTGAAAAACTCAATGGAATTTAAGGAAGAGATGATATTTTTAGCAATGCAATCATATTGAGCCTTTTTAGTTTCACTATCAGTCCATTGGGACCAAGGCTTTTCAATAAAAACACCATCTTTTTCAAACTTAGGAATAAAAGGGCCATTTTCAATTGCATCCCATATTCCTCTATCAAGAGATTCAACAAAGATCTTCATACATATCTTCCAAAATTGATAATTCAAACCACAAAACAAAGGTGGTCTGTTTATAGAAGCACCCTCCCCAAAGGGTAACTTTTCAGCCATAAGAAAAAGAATTTTAGGATCAAACTTGAATAAATTTCAAGAACTTAGCTCTTAATGCCAATTGTTAAAATATATGGCCTTAAAAAAGATGGGTGGTGAATTGTTTATGAAAGATTTTCGCAAACTTTGAAGGTTTAATGAAACTTAATGCAGAATTACAGACAGAGAAATCAAGTTAGCCAAGAATATAATATGTTTTAAGTGAAACACAAGAAAACAACCGGTTGTTTATTCGAATCAATCGATTGTTTATACCAGCACAATATAAAACAACTTAAAAACAGAATTTAAAAGAGATCAGGGTAAGAGAAAAGCACACCAGCAATTTATACTGGTTCACTCTTACACCAAGAGCTATATCCAGTCCTCAGAAACCATTGCGTAAACCACTATGCAATCAAAACGAGATTACAAACACCACACACCAAAGTAGTGACCTTGAACCCCTAAAGAAACACACTACCTTTGGCAAACCACACCAAGAGTGTTGATCTTGAACACCTTAAGAACACACAACACTCCTTGGCAACACAAATACAGAAATACAATCTCAAGGAAGAAGGAAATAGAATACGCCTGGGTATAACAAAGATTAAAGTTCAGGAATACAATCCAATCCTATTCCACACACTTAAGAATGATCCAAAGCTCTTTCAAATCTTGGAAAAACTGTTTTTAATAAACTCTTTATCTTACTCCAAGATCAGGAGCGTAAAACCACCTTTATATATACCAACCAAGTGGTCAAAAGCATTTAATAAAGGAGCCAAGGTAGTTAAGATCATTTAAAACATATTAAAAGCACTTAACAGAATTCTGTTAGGGTTTTCAGAAAAATAATCGGTTATTTTGTCGAAATAATCGGTTGAATTGACTTGACAGCAAAGTCAAGCTTTTCAAAACCTTTTCAAAAACTACTAAGGTAAAACAAACTGTTGTTTCGAAATTTCAACCTGTTGAAATTTCAACAGCTTTTTAGAAAACCCATCTTTTCAAAAGGTTAAAGATTCAAATGAACTTGGATCATTTTAAGGAGTGAATTAACAAGTTTCAAATAACTAGACAACACACACACACCCAACAGTAAGCTCTTCAAGCTTTCCACTTGGATTTGGAGACATTAAAGCATCTTGTTCAACAATCAATAGGGAGAGACCCTCTATCCCAATAGAGTCGCATTCCAGAGCAATAGAGTGACAAATTAGAAGTGGAGCTTTCCACCTAGGTCAACTGAAGAGAACATTTGGCACCCTCCATGGGGCACGATAAAAGTTGATCCCATCCACATTCGTGTTTGAGCCTTCTGACATGATGAGAAACACCAGACAAGCACCGATTGGATCTGAAGGAGGCGATGGCCCAGCCTTACAGCAGCTCATAGATGTTGAACCAAGTGGTGTTCAAGGTTTTGAAGAATCCAAATCCTTTAAAGGATGATGAAGCTTTTGCTGTGCTTGCTGTTGCTATGCTGGTTTAGTTAGGATCTGGGTAGTTTGAGTTGTGTAACTCAACCTTTGATTGAATCTAAAGCTCAAGCATCTCAACTTTCAAACAAAGTAAAGTGTTTATTTCAAACTGAGTTAAAACAACCGATTGTTTTATCGAAACAACCGATTGTTTAAGCTTAGGTGTTTTGAAAACTGTTTTGAAGTATGAAAATTGGTTAAGTAACAAAACAACCGATTGATTCGAGGAAACAATCGATTGTTTGTTATGTTCTTATAACAGAAAACAGTTTTGACTTTGACTGAGCTCTAAATGGTTTTAATTCATACGCTCCAGTCATTAAATGCTTTGACCAATCTTTCTAAAGCAATTAAGAGTTTGTTAAGATTTGATTACAAACATCTTCTTTATATATATACAGAAAAACAGATTTGAGTTTTAAGAATCTAAGTGAATTGAGAAAGTTTTTCTAAGAGTTGGAGATTGCTTAGAGTTTTGGTTGATCAAAGTGCTGAGATAGGATTCTCTTGTACTGATTTCAGATTGCTTCTGTAACAAGTGTAATCCTTGTAATTCTGTGAACATTCGTTTGTGCTGTTGCTAAGAAGAGCTGTGTGTTCTTGAGGGGATCAAGATCAGCTTTCTTAGTGTGGTGTGCTAACCAAGGAAAGTGTGTTTCTTGAGGGTGTTCAAGGTCACTTTCTTGGTTGTCTGTAAGTAATCTAGTGTTGATTGCTTAGTGGATTTCCTCAGGGTTTCTGAGAAGACTGGATGTAGCTCTGGGTTGGAGTGAACCAGTATAAACATCTGTGTACAATCTCTCTATCCCTAACTCTTTAATTTCAGTTTGTTTGTTGTTTGCTGGTATAAATAACCGATTGTTTCAAAGAAACAACCGATTGTTTTTCTGGCAGTGCTGTTTTGCTTACTGTTTTGGCAAACTGAATTGCTTAATCATTTGATTTCTGAAAGATATTCATTCTAGCTTGGAAAAGTTTGCGAAAACCTCTTTAAACAATTCACCCCCCCTCTAGTTTAAAGCCATAATTACTAACAATTGGCATCAAGAGCTTGGTTCTTGAAAGTTATTCAAGTTGATCTAAAATTTTTTTATGGCTGGAAAACTATCTTTTGAGGAAGGTGCTTCAATCTACAAACCACCTTTATTTTGTGGATTGAATTATAAGTTTTGGGAAGCAAGAATGAAAATCTTTATTGAATCAATTGATCAAAGAATTTAGGACTCAATTGAGAATGGTCCTTACATTCCAAATTTCAAAAAGAATAATTCCTTTACTATAAAACCTTTGTCCAAATGGACAGATGATGAATGTAAGATGGCTCAGCTTGATAGGTCTGCTCAAAACATTACAGCTTCTGCACTAGATACTAATGAATTTTTCAGGATATCAAAGTGCAAAACTGCTAAGGAAATGTGGGAGACTCTCAAGGCTGTTCATGAACCAAAGGAAGCAATGACAAAGAGTCAAGCAAGAAGGAAGAGAAGACAAAATAAGAAAAGCCTCAATCTTTGCTTAGTGGCCAGAAGGGAGGATGACTCATGTAGTGTAAGTTCATCAAACTCTTCAAACTCTGAAAATTATGGTCAATTGCTTCAAGCCTTTCAAGAAACACATGAAGAAGCAAACCGATTGGCTCTCTTAAACAATCGATTAAAAGAAAAGAATAGCTGGCTTGAAAACAGGGTAAAAGCACTGGAGGAGGATTTAGAAAATTCAAAAATGGATTTTGAAAATCTGGAAATCATTTACAAAAACTCCTCTTGCAAGTGTGACACTCTAGTTTGTGAAAATTGCGAAAATCTTGAAAAGAAGGTCCACTATCTTGTTAAAATAGTGGATAAGCTTTCTAAAGGCCAATCCAACTTTGAAAGTGTGCTAGCTTCTCAAAAGTGTGTTTTTGGAAAATCAGGATTGGGTTTTAATCCACAAAACCCTCAAGATAGATTTTCAAAAACTTTTTCAAAAAGGCCAGAAAAACAATCGATTGGACCATCGAAATAATCGATAGTTACATGCTTCTATTGCATGAAAAGAGGTCATTCTGTGCGATTCTGTAAAATCAGAAAACATGCTGTTCCTAAAGGGCTTATGAAGTGGATTCCCAAGAAAAATAAAGCTCGTGTTGATGAGTATACACCAGATGGACCCTCATTCATAAGGGGACCAAACCTATGTACTTGAGAATTTTCTTTGTAGGAAATCTTGGAGGAGAGAAAGCAGCTTTGGTACTTGGACAGTGGATGCTCCAAGCATATGATAGGGGACAAATCAAAGTTCCTGAGAATATCCTTCAAGCAAGAGGGTCATGTCACCTATGGAGATAACAACAAAGGAAGAATACTTGGAAGAGGATCCATAGGAGATGAGAGCATCTTGGTGATTCATGATGTGCTCTTTGTTGAAGGCCTAAAGCATAATCTGCTGAGTATTAGCCAACTGTGTGACAAGGGGTATCAAGTGATGTTCAAGGCAAACACATGTGAAATCTGTCTACCCAACACTAAAGAGGTAATGTTGGTAGGTAAGAGAGTTAATAATGTGTATCTTCTAGATATCTCTTCACCATGTTCAATTGGATGTCTTCTATCCAAGCAAGATGAATCTTGGCTTTGGCATAGAAGAATTGCTCATATTCACATGAATCATTTGAACAAGCTTATATCAAAAGATCTTGTGATTGTGCTGCCAAAACTCAAGTTTGAGAGGGATCACATTTGTGAAGCTTGCCAAAAAGGGAAACAAGTGAAAAGTTCTTTTAAAACCAAAAATGTTGTCTCTTCATTGAGACCTCTTGAACTCCTTCACATGGATCTCTTTGGACCCTCTAGAACTATGAGTCTTGGTGGAAATTATTATGCTCTTGTTATTGTTGATGATTTCTCTAGGTACACTTGGACCTTGTTCTTGGAGTCAAAGAGTGATGCCCTTGCTGCATTCAAAAAGCTAGCAAGAAGACTTCAAAACACAAAGGGCAGTAACATAGGCTCAATAAGGAGTGACCATGGAGGAGAATTCCAAAATGAGAAGTTTGTCAAGTTTTGTGAGAAGTTGGGAATTCTACACAATTTCTCTGCTCCAAGAACACCACAGCAAAATGGAGTTGTAGAGAGGAAGAACAGGTCTCTTGAAGAGCTTGCAAGGACAATGCTTAGTGAATCTTCACTTCCTAAGTATTTTTGGGCAGATGCAGTGAGTACCTCCTGTTATGTGATGAATAGGGTGCTTATAAGGCCCATTTTGAAGAAAACTCCATATGAACTTTTCAATGGAAGAAAGCCTAACATCAGTCACCTCAAAGTCTTTGGTTGTAACTGTTTTGTTCTCAACAATGGAAAGGAAAGCTTGGGAAAATTTGATGAGAAAGCTGACCTTGGCATTTTCATTGGTTATTCCCTCACAAGCCATGCTTATAGAGTCTACAACAAAAGGTTAATGACTGTAGAAGAATCAGTTCATGTAGTCTTTGATGAGGTAGATCGCAGAATCAGTGAGAACCCAAAGATCAGTGCTGAGGAAGACGAACAGAGCATCAGTTTGGAGAAGCTGGAAATCTGTACAGAAAAACAACCGGTTGATTCGCAGAAACAACCGATTGAAATTCTGCAACAGAGTGAGCTGCCCAAAGAGTGGAGAATTCCCAGAGATCTGTCAGTGGATAACATCATAGGGCAGATAAAGGAAGGTGTCTCCACACGTAGCTCCATCTTAAACTTCTGCAGACACACAGCTTTTGTCTCTCAAATTGAACCAAAGTCAATTGAAGAAGCTCTCAAGGATGAGAAGTGGGTTGAAGCTATGCAAGAAGAGCTAAATCAATTCGAAAGAAATGAGGTATGGTTTCTTGTTCCTAGAACTAATGAAATGAATATTATTGGTGCAAAATGGGTTTTCAGGAACAAGCTAGATGAGGAAGGAGTGATCACAAGAAATAAAGCAAGGCTAGTTGCCAAGGGCTACAATCAAGAAGAGGGCTTAGACTATGGTGAAACCTTTGCTCCTGTGGCTAGATTGGAGACTGTGAGGCTGCTGCTGGCTTTTGCATGTATGAGTGGTTTTAAACTCTTCCAAATGGATGTAAAAAGTGCCTTCTTGAATGGCTACATCAATGAGGAAATCTATGTAGATCAACCACCGGGTTTTGAAGACCACAAGTATCCCAACCATGTCTTCAAGTTGAAGAAAGCTTTGTATGGTCTGAAACAAGCTCCAAGGCAGTGGTATGAGAGGCTTAGCAACTTTCTGCTATCTCTTGGCTATGAAAGAGGAATGATAGACAAGACTCTCTTCATCAAGAAGTCACATGCAGAAATAATTCTTGTGCAAATATATGTTGATGACATCATCTTTGGTGCTACACAAGATAGGTTGTGTGAAGAATTTGTGGCTGCTATGAAAGGTGAGTTTGAAATGTCTATGATGGGAGAACTATCTTTCTTTCTTGGATTGCAGGTTAAACAAACAAAGGATGGGATCTTCTTAAGTCAATCAAAGTATTGCAAGGAGATTCTCAAAAAGTTTGAAATGGAGAATTGCAAAGAGGCAAGCACTCCAATGCCATCAAGCTACTACATGGATGCAGATTCTGCTGGAAAGAGTATAGATCAAACAAAATTCAGAGGATTGATTGGATCATTGCTTTATCTAACAGCAAGTAGACCGGACATCATGTTTGCGGTGTGTCTATGTGCAAGATTTCAAGCAAATCCTAAAGAGTCACACTTCAAAGCTGCAAAGAGAATTATGAAATATCTCAAAGGAACATCATCTATAGGATTATGGTATCCCTCTCATTCTCCAATACATTTAATTGGTTATTCAGATTCTGATTTCGCAGGTTGCAAGCTAGATAGAAAAAGCACAAGTGGCACTTGTCACCTTCTTGGCTCTAGCCTAATCTCATGGCATAGCAAGAAACAAGCATGTGTTGCTCTCTCTACTGCTGAGGCAGAATATATAGCTGCTGGTAGCTGCTGTGCACAGATCCTATGGCTCAAACAACAACTTGCAGATTTTGGTGTACAAATCAGCAAAGTTCCTTTGATGTGTGATAACACAAGTGCAATCAATCTTACCAAAAATCAAATCCAGCACTCAAGGACCAAACATATTGAAATAAGACATCATTTCATCAGAGATCATGTGCAAAATGGGAACTGTGAAGTAAAGTTTGTGGAGACCAAACTGCAGCTAGCTGACATCTTCACAAAGCCTTTGCCAAAAGAGAGGTTTTTCTTCTTAAGAAATGAGTTAGGTATTCTTGATCTAAATAATCTCTCTTAAAATCTGTGTTTGGTACATGTTAAAATTTATTTGTGAAGACAAATAGGGGGAGATTTATTGGTACTTGTATATCTGTATCTTATTTGCATAAAAATGTTTAAATCTCTGAGTATAAAAGTGTTTTTCTGCTGCTGCTGATAGAAACAATCGATTGTTTCGTGTAAACAACCGTTTTATGTTAAAAGAGGTATAATCTAACTGGCTGCTGTAAGAAGCTTTGGATGGTACAAATGTTTTCTTTGCAGGAACTGCTTCAGATTTAATCAGTATAACACAAGCACCAGGGATTTGTCTTCATCAAATAGGGGGAGATTGTTGAACCAAGTGGTGTTCAAGGTTTTGAAGAATCCAAATCCTTTGAAGGATGATGAAGCTTTTGTTGTGCTTGCTGTTGCTGTGCTGGTTTAGTTAGGATCTGGGTAGTTTGAGTTGTGTAACTCAACCTTTGATTGAATCTAAAGCTCAAGCATCTCAATTTTCAAACAAAGTAAAGTGTTTATTTCAAACTGAGTTAAAACAACCGATTGTTTTATCGAAACAACCGATTGTTTAAGCTTAGGTGTTTTGAAAACTGTTTTGAAGTATGAAAATTGGTTAAGTAACAAAACAACCAATTGATTCGAGGAAACAATCGATTGTTTGTTATGTTCTTATAACAGAAAACAGTTTTGACTTTGACTGAGCTTTAAATGGTTTTAATTCATACGCTCCAGTCATTAAATGCTTTGACCAATCTTTCTAAAGCAATTAAGAGTTTGTTAAGATTTGATTACAAACATCTTCTTTATATATATACAGAAAAACAGATTTGAGTTTTAAGAATCTAAGTGAATTGAGAAAGTTTTTCTAAGAGTTGGAGATTGCTTAGAGTTTTGGTTGATCAAAGTGCTGAGATAGGATTCTCTTGTACTGATTTCAGATTGCTTCTGTAACAAGTGTAATCCTTGTAATTCTGTGAACATTCGTTTGTGCTGTTGCTAAGAAGAGCTGTGTGTTCTTGAGGGGATCAAGATCAGCTTTCTTAGTGTGGTGTGCTGACCAAGGAAAGTGTGTTTCTTGAGGGTGTTCAAGGTCACTTTCTTGGTTGTGTGTAAGTAATCTAGTGTTGATTGCTTAGTGGATTTCCTCAGGGTTTCTGAGAAGACTGGATGTAGCTCTGGGTTGGAGTGAACCAGTATAAACATCTGTGTACAATCTCTCTATCCCTAACTCTTTAATTTCAGTTTGTTTGTTGTTTGCTGGTATAAACAACCGATTGTTTTTCTGGCAGTGCTGTTTTCCTTGCTGTTTTGGCAAACTAAATTGCTTAATCATTTGATTTCTGAAAGATATTCATTCTAGCTTGGAAAAGTTTGCGAAAACCTCTTTAAACAATTCACCCCCCCTCTAGTTTAAAGCCATAATTACTAACAATAGAGGCCATGAGAGCCCTCCAAGAAGCAAAGGAAAAAGCTAAGGCTGAGCAGGAGAGGCTACGAGCAGAAGCCCGAGTTGAGCAAGAGCTTCTGCAATAACGTTTGATGGCAGAAATTGCAGCCTCCCGAATAGCTATGAAGGAGCATGCGCTGGCCAACTAGGAGTTTTGTAAAACCAATGAGGAGTTTGTCGCAACGTGACCGATGTTCCATCAGGGAACGAACATTGAATTTGCCATCCAAGCCATTCTCGGAAGCAATCATGGATGAGGCTGTGCCACCTCACTATATCAAACCTAAGATGGGCTTTTTCACAAGTATAGAAGACCCTGAAAGCCATCTCACGACATTTAATGCTCAGATGATCATCTGTGGAGGAACAAATGTTATTCGGTGTAAGATGTTCATGGGCACTTTTACAGGTACATCCCTCCAATGGTTTAGTGGGATCCCTAACGGCCACATTACCTCTTTCTCCCAGTTCGCCAGGCTGTTTAGAGAATAGTTGATACAATCCAAGTAGCCAAGAAGATGACCAAGGACTCAAGAGACAATTCACACTGTGAGCAGTCATCTCAACAATCAAGTCAAGGCCCCTCCAAATATCAGATGGACCTCACTAGAAGAAGAACTTGGCATAGACCAGAACATCAACTGTTCTTTCTTCTGGTCTTCTTAAAAGAAAAAAAAAAACATGTTTGGAAATAACTTGGGCTCACTTTTGGGGTCCAAATAGAAAAATAAGCTAGATTAGGTTCAAATATCATAAAAGGGAGTGTACTTAGCAAAATAGGCTTGTACTAAGCCCACTTTTTCAAGATAAGGCACCTAAAATTAGGGTTTTTAACCTACCTTCTAAAATCTATGCCTAAAGGTGCAGTTTTGACCATGGTCAACACCCTAGGGAGCCCCTCTCCCTTGCCATTTCTACACTTCACCCATCTTGCCCACCAAGGCATCCTTTCCTATAAATAGGGTGTCTTGTCTCATGTATTTACACATTGAATTTTGATAGTAAAGAAACTCTGCAGGAGTGATTTTTTGAGACTTGTGAGCTCTCAAATTTGGGTCTTATCTTGGGTGGGTAACATCTCAAGTGGCGGCTCTTTGCATCACTCATCTTAGAGTCCTTCTCTTCTCCAAGTGGCGTGACAACCTTCTAAATCCATAAGCTCTCTTCATCTCTTCCCCTTTTTAATTTCCTTTTGCGCCTTCTATTCCCTTCCTCTAAATTCCTTCATGTTTGTCTTTAAATTGTTGGTTCCCTTTATCTTGTTATCTTAATTTTTGCCCCTTTTGGATCATCCACACCATATTATTGTGTTTTCTCTCTGCCCTTCTAAAGTGAACCTTCACACTTACTTAACCACTTGGTTAAGTTTGTGTCTAGTGGGAATCTTCTTAGGGTTCTGATGTGAGTTGATTTTAGATTGATTCATTAGGTGACACTTTCTTAGAATTAGGATCAAGATTCTTAAGCAATTTAGGTGAGAAATCTAAGGAAAATTCCCACTTGATGGAGATCAAGCTCTAGTGGACATGGAGGCCAATAAACAAGATCAAGAAGAGGTAGAGGCGCAAATAGAGGGCGCCCATGGAGGTCAAAGCCCACCTCAAAGGCTTACAAGAAGCATGTTCAAAGCTTTAGGAGCTAGGGAACAATTATTTTCTCTTTTTGTAATTTCTATGGTTGAAGGTGCTTAGAGGGAAACATTAGAAACCTCTATTGTTATAGCATCTTTTAGTCTTTAGTTAGGAGTCTTAGGGGAGGTGTATTAGTAGATAGGTGTAGAAGTAAATAAGGAGGTGCCAAAGTAAGAGAAGGATCACACCTTCCTCATGCTTTGTTTTTGGCGCCAATTTAGGAGGCAGATTTTTGAATTTGTGCAGCTTGCATTTCAGCACCTTAGGCTATAAATAGAGGTGCTCTCTTTGTATTTTTCAGATTGAAATTTTATAGAAAAGAAACTCTACTCAAATTTTGAGAGAACATTGGAGAGCTTTGAGCCTTCTTCTCTAGTCTTATCTTGAAGGATCCATGGTGTCCTCAAGTGGCAGCAACACACTCATCTAGGAGCATCCATCACTTCTAGTGGCGTGTTCATACCAATCTACATCCATTTTCATAAGTTTTCTATTCTCCTTCCTTTCTTCTCTTTAGTTGTTCATGTTTTCAGTTGGTTTTCTTGAGTTTTTGGTTCTGTTTTGAGTTTTCCAACAACTATTCTTTCTTTTATTTGTTTTGATCGGTTCATTTCTGTTTTCCTTCAATTCTTTTCGGTTCAATTGATAGTAAATGGATCTTCCATGTGAGTTTGGTTTGTGGTGCAAGATTTGGTGAGTTCTTGAAATATAGAACATTGATCCTCTTCTATAAAAGTGCCTAATCTTTGCCAACTCAAGTTGATTCCATAGAATATCAAAGAATCATGTTATTGTGGCTAGTGGAATCACATCACCATTGGACATTAACTTAATAAGTGTTATGTAGATGTGAAGGTTCATTTCCATAATACCAAAGGCAAAACACAATTATAGGTGATGAATGAATGATTGAATAAGATGCGGTAAAAACAGGATAGATGCAGAACAAAACAGAATTGAAATGCCACAAATTAATTAAGGAAGAACACTAAACAAGTTGATAGACCGAATAGAAAACAAAACAACAAAACAACACATACTTAGGAATTGAAATGGAATGGAATTGGAATTGAAAGAAGAAGGATAGGAAAGCTTATATGAATGAAGCTAGGGAAGGAAGAACACGCCACTTGAGAGTGTGAATTTGCTCCAAGATGAGTGTAGTTGCTGCCAGTTGAGAGCTCCCAAAACTCACAAGATAAAACTAAATCTAGGAGAACAATTCTCACTAATCTCACACAAATTGTGTATAGTAACTTTACTTAAAATTCAACTGATACAAGGAATGGAAAATGGAAGAGTTAGATGAAAGAAAGAACTTATGGAGGTGGAGCTTGGAAGGCATCACGCCACTTGATGGGATGGAATCACCAAGATGAGTGGAAGGAGGCCGCCACCTGAGAGCATGAACACCCACAAGATAAGAGCAAATTAGGAGGAGCTCACTCACTCACAACTCACACAAAAGGTGTGTATAGTTTCTTTACATAAAATTTCAACTTGAAAATACATGGAGTAAGGCACCCTATTTATAGGAATGGGTACCTTGGTGGGAAAGAAGGGCAAGGGTAGGGTGGTAAATGTGTGAGGGGGCTGCCTTTAGGGTTTGACTAAATCAATCCCGCATCTTAGGCTTGTTCTTCTAGAAAGTAGGTCAAAAACCTTCCTAAAGGGCTAGAAACAAGCCAAAATGATAACTACACTCCCCTATTATGCTATAGGCACCTATTCTAGCTTATTTTTGCTATTTGGACCCCTCAAATGAGCCCAAACTTATTTACAACATTTTCTACTCATTAAGAAGACTAGTAGGAAGAACTTTAGATGCTCTGGTCTTCATCAAATTCTCCCTCTGGTGAGGTCTCTACTTTGAGATGACTTCTCTTTGTGTACTTTAGCATCCTTGGTCATCACCTTATGGGCTTGGTTTGCATCAAGACGTCACCTCAGAAACGCTTCATTCACCGCATCTCACTTACCTGTTGGGGAAAACACCGCGTTAGTCGCAAAAATGCTTGAGAGCCTCTTCGCCTAGGCAAGCTTGGCTCGAGTCTGGGGGGCTTGTGTACTGCACAAGAGAGCTCGTCACGTCGGCCCAAGTTTGGGGGAGGTCAGCTTAGCATTTCGGCCTAGAAGGCAGGTTGTGAGCTTGGCCCAGGTGTTGTTGGGCCCAAAAAAGTTAATTAAGGTAAAAGATAAAAGAGATATTTTATTTCTTGTTATAATATGCGTGTTAGTTATATGTTAATTAATACACATGTTAGTTGCATATTAATTAATAGTTATTGAGAATAAAAGAGGAGTGCCCGAGAATAATGGGGCACATATGAAACAAAATCTTTTCCAGGTTTTAGCACCTGAAGATAAGTGGTGCCCATGAATAGGTGGTTTTTGTGTTATAATTAAATATTTTCTATTGAGATTGCACTCTTGTTAGTGAAAGTGGTTGAAAGAAAGTCTATAAAAGGGGCTTGAGAACCCTAGTAAAGGTACGCTGTTTCAAGACACTAAGACTAAAACTGATTACTTATTTTGAATGCTCTCACTGACTTGATTTTCGGAGTGTGTTCAACAGGTAGAGCCCTATTCTAGAGCCGCATTCTAGAGCAACAGAGTGACAGATCAGAAGCGAAGCTTTCCAGCTAAGTCAACCAAGGTTAACCGACAAAAACATTTGGAATCTGTAAAATCTCTTTTTTGTTATTCTTAATTAGAAAAACAATTTGTTGATTCAAAAAATAACCTGTTGAAATTCATTCAGAAATTTGTTTCTTTAAAACAGATTCAAATCTTTTCAAATTGTGTTTCTGATTTATAAGACTGTCTTTTAAGATTTGTGTATTAAAGAATTTAATCAATTTTTTTTTAAATAAAATAAATTCATTTTCTTAATTAGTGTACTTTTCTATAAAATCAATCTGTTGTTTTGAAAAACAATATGTTAAAATGTTGTCAAAAATTGTTGTAAACAATTAATTGCGAAAATCATTTTAAGTACAATTAACCCCCTCTTGAATTTAGCTTCCCCTTAACTAAAAAGGTTATAAATATAACAAATCCTATAATTTTTTTTTCATCAAAACTCTTGGACTCTTAGTCTAATGAGTGATAGATCATTTGACACTTTACAAGCCAAGTACAACCTACCCCTTGATTAAAGATTTGGTAGGGATTAGCAGGATTTGGAGCCAATCTCTGACAAATCCCTGACTTTGAAATCTTAAGAAGCCCAAGAAATGAAGATTGAAGCCCAAAAAGGATTCTTAAAGATAAAGAAAGCCAATTCGCAAAGCAGATTGGCTTGCACTGAGCGAATCACCAATCTCCTTGGACCACTTTGATTTCGAATTCTCAAATCTATAAATAGGGACCTTGGGGTAACATCCAAAGCAATGAGAGGCATTAAAAGACACCAAGAATAAGTGTAAGAGGAAGAGTCCTAAAAACACTAAGAGGTTGATGGAGGACCATCCTTTCTAAAACCACCATCTTTTTCTGTCTTGGCCGATTGACTGGTCGTGGGTTGACTCTATGACTAGTTCAGGCTCCACCTGTCTTTCCTGGAATCTGCACCTTCCTTGGTTGCTGGATGCTTTACCTGTAAGACAAAGGGCACCCTCATGGACGATCACGCTCCGATGCTCAAGTCAGTAAGGGCTTTGTGAACAAATAGGAAACAAGTAGTTTCAATATCTAAAAGTGTATTCAGGACTGCATACCTTCACCTGGGACCTTAAGTCCCTTTTCATAACGTACCATGTTCCTGTTGCAATTGAGATAAACAAATATTAACTGAAAATAAAAATATTATCTTATATCTCTAATAGAAAAAGCCCTTGCCACAGGCACCAATAATCTATAGGTCCTAGACTGCAGGTGTTCCTTTTGTTATATGTAACACGCCCATCCCTATCTTTTTTAGGGTTAGCACTATCCAAGGGTATTTCATGTGCAACAGACATATATGCATAACAGGAAAATCTTATGTGATATTAACAAACATATCTATATGTAGTTGTAACAAACATATGAATAACCATATATATATATATATATATATATATATATATATATATATATATATATATATATATATATATATATATATATATATATATATATATATATATATATATATATATATATATATATATATCTTTATCTCTAATCATCTTTATCTTTAAGCACATGCCACTTATTATTAGCACATGGAAGCTTTGTTACGCACTTCAAGCCCATTAAGCAGATTGGGTCAGCCTGGTAACCTTGGTGCAAGGTCCCGCCCATAACCATTCGCTCGTATGTCCACACCAATACACACCCATTCATACACTATTTCGTGCCATGCATATAGCTTTACCTGGGTTGCCTTAGCGCTACTAGGCTTGGGCCTTACAATTAATAGTTTACTTATCATAGACCTGAATACGCTGTGTGCACCCCTAATTCCATTACGTTTCGTTACCTTAGTAAATAATCTTATTTGTGGAGGATGCATGCATGCATGAGAGTTTAATATATATGCATACCTAGAGCCTAGTCACGTGGTAAGTGAGGCCCATGTGCTGAGCTGACCTTCCTGAGAGAAAATGTCGAGGTCCAACCAGGGACTTCTGAGCACTACGATTTTTGGTTCAGTACACAAGCCCCCTAGGCTCGAGCTGAACTTGCTTCAGCGAAGAGGCTTTTTGGTTCACCTGAGTCAACCAATGTGGAAAATGAGTAGTGCTATGTGCACAGTACTCTAAGTTGACATTTCATCACACTCCATCGTGTGCTTCCACGTGGCTTTCATCATCGGTCACAAGACATTGCTGCTTACGCTCCCTTACTACAATAGGGTTTTAGAAACTCAAACGTCCTCACTATTTCATTACACACTTTAGAAATTTTTGCCCTTCTTCTCAAAATTTTTGCGCCCTCGTCTTTGTCCACACAATCTTATTCCCAATACCTTTCCGATCACCTCAAAGGTACAAACTTTACCTTACCTTATTCACGTAATATGTCTTTATTGCTTTCGCTGCTCTTGCTTACTTTCCTGGGATTGTTCATACCCTGTGTTCATGATATTACTATTCATGCATGTTTACTGTTCTTTTATGAATGCATGCATTGTTTGGATTCTGAATGTATATGTGTTCTTGTTTGCTTACTCTGGTTTTAGATGGATTACCGATCAAACTACCCTTGGGCCCCTGAGAACCTTTTAGCTGAGTCCTCAGAGTTTACTTCTGATAAGAAAATAGTAGATTATAGGAAAGCCGAGAATAGGAAACGCCCTAAGAGAACCATTTTTGGTAGAGAGCATGATAAATACGTCCACGTAGTGCCCTGTGGAGAGGGTGAGCCAGTATGTAGCGATGAATCCACAGACCTCGCAGGCCCCTTCTGCTTCTTTTAGTCTACCCTTTTTCAGAAAGTCTTCCTTCGTTTACCTTTATTCCCTTTTGAGAGAGCCCTACTCACCGAAATTAATGTTGCCCTTGCCTAGCTACACCTAAATAGTTGGGCGTTCATGCGGGCTTTCTCCATTCTTTGTTCCCACTTTGGCTTTCTGCCATCAGTGAATGTTTTTCTGTACTTTTTGGAAGCCAAACACTTGGGCTGCCAACTCTGGGTGTCCTTTAACGGGCCTGCTGGGAGATCTTTGTTGTCCCTCTTCCAGCAATCTTACAAAGGTTTTAAAAAGAAATTCTTTAAAATTCGAAGCAACAAGAGGGATCCAACCCTCCTGGATGGATTCCCCTTGTATTGGACCCAAAACCCCATCTTTTAGAGCCCTAAACAACTGGACGACCTACCCCCACCTGAACGTGAGGTATGCATCCATATCTCCAACCTCAAGGTGGTTTTTGATACTGCCATCCTGATCGAGAGGAGTTTTCCCCAAAAATACTCAAGGCTTATATTGGTATCTTCTTATTCCTTACTATACTCAACCATTGCTATTTATGTAATGTTGGTGTGCTAAACTTATCTTGATTTGTTATGCAGAAAACATGTTGGATGCAGAGAAGAGGAAGAATCTAGTTGCCCTGGCTAGGAGGAAGAAAGCTGTGGTGGAGGCGCCTTCTACTACTGCTGCGGGGGACTCCTCGACCGAGGACCACAGCAGAAAGGTCGTGGTGGTTTCAGAGGATGAGGAGACATTTTCTGGGCTTGTCTTCAAGAGAAGGTGAAATGATGCTGCATCTTCTTCCCAGTCAATCTCAGGAGGGCGAGCTCCTTCCCGTTCACGTTCTCCTCTCTCATGCCCCTCAACCTCTAGGGAGATTATAATCTAGGAGAGCATGGAAGAACATACTGAGGAGGAGGGACTATGGGATCCTTCTGCAAATCCCTTCCTCACCATACAGAACGCCTTGCTCCCTCCAAAGATCAAAGAGAAGCTAAAACCCGTGGAGGAGGATCAGATGCTGGAAACCACAAGACAACAGGGACAGGCACTGGCTAAAAGCTGCTTATTTCTTACCAAGCTGAAAAGTGCTGCCAGAGTGAAGCTTCCAAGGCCAAAGGGTTTGCCTAGCAGGTGAAGGACCTTAATCTAGAGGTCGAGGAGCTGAGAAGGAGGTATCAAGAGACCAAGACTTTCCTCTTCAACATACCAGAAGAGACCTTGGGTCTGTATGCAAGGAACAATGACCTCCATACTGAAATGGAGTCGTTGAAAGAAGAGCGAGAGTTGCTGAAGGAAGAGATGGCCAAGCTGGTGGCCACTCAAAAAGTAGAGCTAGCATAGAAGGACGAGATGATGTCCAAACTCAAGGAGGAGCTCACAAATGATGCTGCCAACTTGTACACTGTTGGATTCGAAGACGTTGTTGCCCAAGCCACCAGTGTTTACCCTGATACTGACTTCTCCCAACTTGACCCAAGGAAAGTCATGTTTGACGGGCACTTGATGTATAAGGATGAGCAAAACCATGAATTCCTTGTATTTATTCACCTTTTGTAGCTAGTTGAACAATGTATTATTTTGTGCATATATGTATAGTTGTTTATTATGCCTTTTCTAGTTTAAAGTTAATGCACATAAATTAACGAATTAATGAATGTTCTTTCCTTAGAAACGTCACTAATTTCGCAAACAGCTCCCAACAACCAAGGCCATTTATGATGCATGTCAAGTAACCGATGTGTTTAGCTATGCCAAACATAACATGGATGGCGCTCTTACCAGAGCCAATCATAGGATAATTTAGCGTCTAACTAGGTGACTCGTGTTGTTGTCTCAACACGTCTCTGTCGAGATCCTGAGCTTATCACCACGCTGAGACAAAAGTCGTTGGTTGAGCTTGAACCAGTTGTTGGGGAGCCTTTAATCGTGTTGTCCATGCTTAGAGTCCTTCTTTACGTAAGGCTCTCAAGCTTAAGTTGTCATGAATCTGTAGTTCCTCTTCTGTGGAAATTTCCTAGAGCGAGATTTCCTTTTGAGGCTCGAACCAAATTCTGGCGAGCTACAGTTTGGTTGGTGCCTTTGATCAGAATGAGGCCCCAAATGCTAAATAAATGGGCCTCTTGGAGCTGGTTTCGTTGGGGCTATACCCAATCTTTGGCGAGTTGACTTCGTTTTCGTGCTACGCCCAATGATTGGCGAGCTGACTTCATTTTTGTGCTATGCCCACTGATTGGTGAGCTGACCTCATTTTCGTTCTACGCCCAATGATTGGTGAGCTAATTTCGTGTGCACTACATCGGGTGGACTGGTTTCGTTCATGCCATATTTGGTGAACTGGTTTCATTTACAACATATTCGGTGAACTAGTTTCGTGTGCACCACATCAGGTGGACTGGTTTTGTAAGGACCTTGAAAATTTTATTGGAATGAAAGTGATATATTTTAAGTAAATTCTAAGTATGTTTTTATTTAAAATATAAAGGAAGGAAAGTGTAGCTTAGAAGTCTACGAGATCGCCATTGTTGAAGACAGAGGCGATCTCCGACTTCTCTGGTACATAATCGCCTGTCGCCTAGAGTACACATGATCGCCGAAAGTGCACTTAGTATGTGGTCAAGATACTGGATCAACCATAGTGGGTTCCAAAAACCACGCGTATCAAGGTGTGGATTAAGCCTTAGATACGCTGTGCATGCGAAACTCTATGCTTGAGCATAAGAAATCGTCCTTAGTGTTGCATACATGGGCGCACGAGGAGTACTGCTGATCTATTCTTGGAAATGTGAAGCTACCAACGTCACCAAGCCATGTGGAGGTGATACCTTGGACGTAACATAGTGGGATGAAGAACCTTCAGCAAGGCATGGCGATGTGTCATAAGTCATCGCCGGGATGAGAGACACGCGGGGATCGCCAGGGCGAGAGACAGACGGTCATCGCCAGGATAAGGGACGCATCGATCGTCTCCCAGGGAGAGACATCGGTCGTCTTCCAGGGAAAGACATCGGTCGTCTTCCAGGGAGAGACATTGGTCGTCTTCCAGGGAAAAACATCGGTTGTCTTCCAGGGAGAGACATCGGTCGTCTTCCAGGGAGAGACATCGGTCGTCCGCTAGGATGAGTCATCGGTGGAAGGTTATCGCGTGATGTCGTGTTTCACACAGATAAGGTGGGACCCAGGCTCCCAGCATGAGACGTCCTGCATGCGCGACACATAGACAAAAAGGGTGTTTCAGAATAGTTAGCATCAGAGAGTTGGTATGGAAAGTGACCCAGAGTTGGTGCGCAGAGACCCATGTGGTCATACTGTTAGAGGAAATGTATACGCAAGCTTCCCTGCAAAGTGGGTGGTGGCAGCGGCATGCCTGGGAAGGGTGGCTTAAGTTCAAACTTCAGTTTGGAAAGGCAGGGTTCGAACGCTGCTTTAGTAGAGAGAAATTGAGTGAGTTGGTCTTAGCTCCCTGTTTCTTCTTCTCCTTTTCCATACGTTCAGATGTCCTAGTGCATCAGTTGGCTATCGGCGACTACCATAGAGCACCTGGTAGGTTCTCTGCAAGTTCTCCAAGCCGGACGCTAAAACAGAGTAAGTCGCTTCGCTCTGTTCTTCGAGTCGATCCTGCACTTGAGAGGGTTGCCTCTGCGTAGGCGTTGCATGCAGCCCTCTTGGCTTCAGGAATCGTCTCTGTTAACGTAGAAATGAGTGGTATAGCTAGTTTTGTGACTAAGGCTCCATGGTGCAGGTTAAGGCATCCTTGAATCGTGTTGGGTTGGAGCTCTTAGTGAAGTTTACGCTAGTCAAGGTAAGGGAAGCTACCATTTTTTCGTTTATAAAAACTTTAGGTGAGTAGGTTCTGAAGTGAGGGCGACGTGGTCGCCGGTTTCATATTCCTTTTTCACGATGCTCTGTTTTTATGTGTGGGGCGACGTGATCGTCGGTTTTAAATGTTGATTTCGAACTCCCCTGTTTTAGTGTCGTTTGAAACTGTTTGAGATTGAAATGTGAAATGCATGTGATATTCGAAAATCTGAACCTTGGAATGATTGTTTCTGGGATTGGGATTGTTTAAGAAAAGATTCAAAATATTATATGATGGAATTGTGCTTTTACGTGTTGTATGATGCATTGAATGTTGTGAATGTGGGATCAAGGCATAGTATTTTCAGGAAAGAAAATACTGTGTAAGATCGTGTGTAATGTGCATTGACTAGGGACTTGTCTAGAAGGAGATATCCTGACTCTGCTGATATGATGGAATCACATAGATGAAGTTATTCAGTTGTTGAAAGTTAAAGGAGGTTCATATGTATGGGTAAGTTGTTTGAAAGATAACTGACTTGACCTGTTATATGAATTAACCCTGTCATACCGGGAGAGTGATGATATTGAGATTATGTATGCGCATGGCTGTGTGGATTTCACAGCGACCCTGTGTGGATTTCACAGTGGTGTGGTATGACAGGTGCAGATCTCTGAGTCTGAGTCAACGCACGAGTCTTCTGGAAGTAGAGTCATGTGTCTATATGTTATGAGTCAGTGGAAAGTCTGACGTGTGAACCATGAGTATTGAATGTATTGAATAGACACTTGACGAGTTTGTGGAATATGGGGATGTTGATGGTTGAAATTGATATAGATTATGAATGGTGTGAAGATTTATGCTTTCTATTGATATAAAGTTTCATATTTAAAGTTTTTAAAAATATGTAGCTTACCCTTTATTTTGTATCGTGGTTGTTTTTCTTAAACCTGTGATCGTGTATATTTGCACGGGAGCAGATGAGGTTGCAGGTAGTAGAGCTCCTCAGTGAGCACTTTCTGGAGGAGGAGATCGCCAGTTTTGAATGCTGTGGTTTTTTTTTTATTTTATTTTGAAAACTCCTGTATGGAGATGTATTAAAACTTCCTCAAAAAGGGATATTATTTTGAGGCACATTTGTACTAATGGATGAATTATATTATGTATATATCTATGTTCAATTTTGATATTATTGTTTAACCTTTATTTTATTATATAAATATGACCAATATTTTGAGGGGCGTTACAGGTTTCGTTTACACCATATTTGGTGAACTGGTTTCGTTTTACACCACATTTGGTGAACTAGTTTCATGGATAATATAATGGCACATCATTTCTCAAATGCTTTTTCATTGGGCGACCTCATTAAAAAATCTCTGTAAGGGAAAAAGAGTGTCCCCTTAACTGTTCATGATTGATATTATATATTAACTGAAATAAAATTTGCGGCTAGCTCCACTCTAGGTCGCCTACCAGTGGTGATTTTCCCGAGTGAGGTATCTCCTACTTTTGATGGCTGAATGGTAACCATGCATACTCCCCGCTTTGTCTTCAAACTATCCTCGTACCATTTTCTTGCCGCCTTTTGGTCGGACTTAACAATAATCACTCCCCCTTCTTGCGAGGGTAGCTTCATCTTCATATGTCTTGAAAAGGTCACCGCTCCTAGCCTATTTATGGTAGGTCTACCTAAAAGAATATTATAGGTTGAAGGGGAGTTCACGACCAAGTACTTGATACCAATGGTCCGAGACGAGGTGCCATCTAAGAAGGTCATCCACAACTCCACGTGCCCTCTCACCTCTACTTGGTCTTTGGCAAAACCATACAAGTAACCATCATAGGGCCTCAACTGATCTGGAGACAACTGTAATTTGTTGAACGTCGACCAAAATAGTATGTTAGTCGAGCTTCCCTGATCAACAAGAACCCTGTGTACCCTTCTTCCTGTGGTGACTACTGATATGACCACGGGGTCATTGTCGTGTGGGACAACATCCCTCAAGTCTACTCGGGTGAAAAAGAGATCAGGTTCGGCTGGTTGCTCGAATACCTATGCGTTTATGGCCATTATCTCCCTGGCGTACCTTTCTCGTTGAGAGGCGATACAGCCACCCCCGAAGAATGCTCCCAAGATGGTATTGATTTCGTCGTGTATAGGCACCTCCTGCCTCTATTCTTCTATCATCTTTTCTCTCGTTGACCCCTCCTGGTCTTCCTGCACATAGTCATGAATGAAACCTTCCTTCAATAGTCTCGAGAGCTGATAGCATAGGGCTAAACAATTCTCGACGTAGTGCCTATAAGCTTGGTGGAATTCGCACCAAGTGTTCTTCTTTTGTCCCAAAACCTTGCTAGACTTTGACGGGGACTCCAATTTCTCTATAATAGCCAAGATGGTAAGTAATTCCCTGTAGGGCATTTTGAACTTAGGTCGAGGAGGCGGGCTGTAGCTCGACCTCGACCTCGACCTGGGTTTGTCCCCTTTGGGCTCGTAAGGTGTTTATCGTGCTGACCTCTTGTCTGTTGTGGTCTCGTGTACCCTCAGGGGTTGGGTATGACTGCTCTCCCGGGCCTTGGCCGACCCTACACCCATGCTCCCAAGCTTCGTGCTCATCCACTCCTCAGTGGCAATGTGGGCGACTGCTCGCCGCTTGATTTCTGCCAACGTCTTGGGTCGATTCCTTATCAAGGAATCACTAAATGACCCGGCCTTATTCCTTTCATGAAAGAATGTACTATTAATGCCTCATCTTGAGTGTGAAGTTGTACCACCAATGCTCCAAATTGGTTTAGGAAATCTTTCACCGATTCCCCCTGGTTCTGAATCATCCCAAAGAGGTCAAAAGGAACAAGGGGTGGTGCTTGATTAACCATGAACTGCTCCCTGAACAATGTGGAAAACTGGTCGAAAGTGGTTATGATGCCATTGGGTAAGCCAATAAACCACTTCAGGGCTGTACCTGAGAGTGTACCCACGAACAACTTGCAATGGGCGACATCTGTACCCCTTACAATCATTGTCTGAGCCTGGAAGGCTACAAGGTGGATGTCTGGATCTTCGACACTAGTAAAGGTGATCTTAGGTGTTGTCATGTTTTTTGGCATGGTTGCGTCTAAGATCTCTTATGAGAAAGGCATCGTGCGAACCCTATTCTAGGTAGGTGTGTACTGGTCACCCGCAACATACTCTCCTGCGCGCTGCCAATTTCTGTACAGTTCGTCATTAGCTCTGCGTAGTTCTTCATTAGCTGCTTGTGAGGCATCTAGCTTGGCCCTGAACTGATCTTATCTCTGAACCTACTCATCCCTAGTTGCCGCCACTGTCTCTTGAAAAGCTGTGATGATGTCCATAAGTTGTTGGGTTGTGGGGGCATTGCCCCCTTCAGATCCTATGGGACCGCCTTGCTTGGTACCGCCTTCTAATTACTTGTCTATCAATGCGGATGGGACCTATTTTTACCGAGCCCCATGGTGGGTGCCAAATGTTCTGACCGATTGACTGGTCGTCGGTTGACTCTATGACTGGTTCAGGCTCCACCTGTCTCCCCTGGAATCTGCACCTTCCTTGGTTGCTGGATGCTTTACCTATAAGACAAAGGGCAACCTCACGGCCAGTCATGCTTCGACGCTCAAGTCAGTAAGAGCTTTGTGAACAAATAGGAAACAAGTAGTTTCAATATCTAAAAGTGTATTCAGAATTGCATACCTTCACCTAGAACCTTAAGCCCCTTTTTATAGCGTACCATGTTCCTGTTGCACTTGAGATAAACAAATATTAACTGAAAATAAACATATTATCTTATATCTCTAACAGAAAAACCCCCTGCCACAGGTACCAATAATATATAGGTCCCAGACTGCAGGTATTCCTTCTGTTATATGTACGCGCCCATCCCTATCTTTTTTAGTGTTAGCTTTATCCAAGGGTATTTCATGTGCAACAGACATATACGCATAACAGGAAAATCTTACGTGATATTAACAAACATATCTATATGTAGTTGTAACAAACATATGAATAACCATATATATATATATATATATATATATATATACATATATATATAAGCATCTTTATCTTTAAGCTCATGCCACTGATTATTAGCACATGACAGCTTTGTTACGTGCTTAAGAAGATTGGGCCAGCCTCGTAACCTTGGCGCAAGGTCCCACCTATAACCATTTGCTCGTATGTCCACGCAAATACACACCCATTCATACACTATTTCGTGCCATGCATATAGCTTTACTTGGGTTGCCTTAGTACTACTGGGCTTGGGCCTTACAGTTAATACTTTACTTATCATAGACCTGGATATGCTATGTGCGCCCCTAAGTCCATTACGTTTCGTTACCTTAGTAAGTAATCTTATTTGTGGAGGATGCATGCATGAATGAGAGTTTAATATATACGCATACCTGGAGCCCAGTCACATGGTAAGTGAGGCCAATGTGCCGAGCTGACCTGCCTAAGAACCAATGCCAAGGTCTGACCAGTGAGTTCTGAGCACTACGAGTTCTGGTTCAGTACATTTTCAACTAAGAGTATACGATCATACTTAGATAATACATAAAAAAAAAATATGTTCCTTAGCTTTGTATATTTTTGATCCGGTCGGTCATCGGTAGTCGATGACATCAGCAGCAGTTGACCACGTGGACCATTCACAGAGTAACACGTGGTAGAGGAAAGCAGGCGAAGCAGAGAGGCGATCACTCAGAATGATAATCGCCTGTCGCCTGTGATGTTGAGTAATCGCCTATCGCCTTGAGGTGAGTAATCGCCTATCGCCTTGAGGTGAGTAATCGCCTATCACCTTGAGGTGAGTAATCGCCTATCGGCTGAGGATGAGTAATCGGTCATCGCCGGTATGGATGAGTAATCGCCCAGATTGCACATGATCGCCATGTGTTAAGGTTAGGAGATCAGGTGGTCAGCAAGTCGTCGAAAGAGCACATCGCCGGGTGTTTGAGAAGACTTGGCAAGCACTTGTTGTATGGTCTAAGTACAGAGGATAAGTGGCATATCTGCCACCATGTGTAGTGCGAGCTGCAATGCCCAGAGTAGCCTGCGTACTAAGCTACTCTCTGTGTGGATAACTTAGTCGCAGGGGCACAGTGGAAGTAACGTTTCAGCTGCAGACACTCCAGATGATGACACGTGTACGACCAGATGTTATCCACGTGTCAGGAGGAATAACCGTCAGGAGAGAGAAAGACTCAGGTATATATACAAACTCTTAACGAAATTAGAAGGGGGTTTTTACAGATTTTCATAGCTCACACATCTGAGAGTTTCAGTCACATACGGGTCTCACAGAGAGATTCAGATATAGTTTTAGTGTTCCTGTTGCCTGACTTGAGCGTCGGAGCTACAACGGCCGCTAGAGGCGCCGTCTGTGTGTTTTGCAGGCAGCGTTTGGAGTTCCGGCGGTGGTTCTTGGAGCGTTCCTGCAGAACAGAGGGCTAGACGAAGGAGTGACGAGGCAGTCCTCCACGTTCGAGTCAAGCGGCAGGATCAATTTTAGACAAGTTTAGTATAGGAGTATATGACTCTTAGAATGCACACCAAGTGTTTGTGAAATTTTTTGTCTCATAAAACAGTAGTGATGCAATCCAATTTCTTGATTGTGGGATTGAATAGAGCAAGGTAGCGAAAGGACTTAAAGAGAGGAGCACCGAATGGTAATGATGGTGCTAGGGTTTTGGTGATTGAAGGTGCAATGAAGGCGAAGGAGGTGTGGTTAACCTTCCTATGTTCACTAGGCTAAAAGAGGCTCACTAGCAAGAGAGATTTGGGAGAGAATGAGTTTCATTTCAGAATACTCATTCAATTAATTACAAATCTAAATGCATGTATGAAGTTTAGGGATTTTATAGATGAATGTGGCTTATTGCTTAAGCTACCATAACTCTAGTTAAGTAGACTTAACTATGGTGAGTGTGGTGGCTTAAGGAAGTCGTATGCATTCTTCTAAGGTGCTCTAGAAGCCGTTACTTGTGTGACAAGTTAGGGTTTCTAGAGTATCCTTATTTCATCTATAAAATACTCTAAATGAAAAGTAAATCCTATTATTGATACAGATAGTTTGTCTGCCATTTATTCTTGTGCATTGGTGGCATTGGATGGTCCTTCATCAGGCTCCCTCCCTTAAAAAGGATCTATCCTCAGATCTAGTTGATGGTGCAACCTTATGTGGAGAAAAAAAATTGGGTAAGTTCCTCCAGGCTCATGAATCCACCTAAAAAGAATAAGAAAGAAAATAAGAATATAGCATAAAACACTATAAAGGATATGGTGCCAAAAGATATACTGTTTGGAGTGAGTGATATATGTGTCGGTATGGGGAGGAGAAACAGAAAAAAGGAGAAGTACTTGGAACTCTCGATGAAGTAAAAAGAACAAAGGTTTTAAAGGAATAGAACAAGAAGCATGGTTGTTATGTACCCTATGTCTAATAATTTTTCTTTTTCTATTTTCCTTTTGAATTGGATAGTATCCTCTCGAACCTCCTAAGGAGTAAGGGTACACTTTATTTTTTTTTTATTTTTCAGAAAAGTAATTTTATTAGTATATCCGTGATGTAAGATATTATGGTCAAATTTCCAAGGGCGGCCAAGAATAATGTGTTCAATATTCATAGGAATAACATTGCATAGAATCTGATTGACGTATTTTCCTATCTAAGTGGGCACAAGTACTTGGGTGTTGACAATTATGCCATTATTTTGGTTGATCCAATCCAAGCGGTATGGAGAAGGACGGGGTTAAGTTGTTAAAGAGAGTTTATTAATGCACATAGTACTACAACAATTACAACAAGAACTACTATCAACTATCAAAGAACAAATATGGCCGAGAATTTGACAACAAGTATGAAAGAGGTTTTCTCATTGGGGATTGTTGAGTTCCAAGGGTTGAGTATGAAGAAGGCGTTGGACAATGGATAATTCCCCTTTATATAGATTACAATCTTCATCCCCAGTGGGGACATCGTCGGCTTCAAAAGTAGAAGGAGAAGGGTCAGTTTTAGGATTTTCAGGATTAGTTTAAAACAAAGCTTTCTATTGCGGACATTCAAAACGTTGGGCTGTTTTAGGTTTATTGTCTTTAGAAGATGAAACATAAGGAGTTTTCTCTTTAGATTTATTGTATAGAGTATTGTTCTTGCTGGTTGACTTAGTCACCGGTTGACTCTGAAGGCGAGCTCTGAATCCGTCTGCCTCTAATGGAATCTGCACTTTCCTTAGTTGCTAGAATGTGGCTCCGTTGAGACAGAGGGTACCCTACCTACTGATTGCACTACAACGATCAAATCAGTACAGGACTTATAAGAAACAAGAAGTATCTAGTTTCAGGCTTAGAAATAGCGTTCCTTCACCTCAGAACTCAAGTCTCTTTTATAGACTAGAACTAGGCTACCTCTTATAACAACCTCCCTCACGAGAATCTTATCTCGAGTGAGAGTATATTCAATGGGAGAAAATCCTGCTGCAGTAAGCACAATCTTAGTGTCACAACTGGACGAAATCTTATCTCCTTGGAGTGTATAAAATCTTAACAGAATAACCTCCTGGGTACCAATTCATGTACCAGCTCCTAGGGTCCAATCTATTCCATGTAGGCATACGTGCCCTTGCGTATCATGCATATGCTCTTATATATCATGCATGCAAAATATTGTATCAAACCCTAACGCTCCTGGGCTTAGGATAATAGAGAATGTTTTACTCGTACTAGACCCAAATGCACTAAATGCACCCCTAGGCCCATTAACACACATTTCGCTAACCTACCAGGCCTTGCACGCGAAAGATTGCACTAAGTGTATGAATGAGAGTCATCATGCACATACCTGAGCCCAGTCTTGTGGCCTATCAACTCAATCCAGTTGACCTGTTTGTTACAGACACTGATGTCTAACCACCGAGCACTAAGCTCTACGCGCTCTGGTCCACTACACAAGCCCTCAGTCTCGAGTTGAACTTGTTTTAGTAAAGAGACTAAATTGCTCATACCATTCGAACTATTTATCATTTACTAATAACTTATCTTACTTGACTCCAATTACTTTGTCACACATGGATGTCTTGAATACTTTGCAAATGCATGCCATAATAAACCTCTACTAGCTTAAGTATAACAACTTATACTAATGCACATGCGCTTAAGTATAACAACTACGCATACAAATAACTTATCACTTAACTCTTTCCATCATGATATAACAAAGATTACAAGGATTCAACCTTAACGAAAAACTAACCTTTCGCTAGACTATACCCCGTAGCCACTATGAGCTAATGCTCAAACTCGGCATATACAGGTGTATTCCACAACTTGGGCAAGGGTCACATACCTTGATCTTACCAAGCATTGCTTCACATAGTGCGTATTCGGATAACTGCACCTTTCTGAGCTTGATCGTTCTTTCAACAAACTAAACGGGCCTACTATGCATTTACGCGACATAGTCACAATACTCATTTGCAGGGTGTCTAGCTTGGGTGAACACCGAGTTAGGTCGTCTTACCTGACAACACATAATTAATTTACTCATAAGGCGCCTACTCAGAATCTTACTGAGGAAGGTCAACTTATCTTTCATCATATAATTCGATGATTAAACTATGCAACTTACTTGTACTCATCTCACAGAGCGCCTAACCCAAGTGAATACTCACACATTTGCATTAGCCCGACTTATTCTGTGCTAAATCAGATGATTTACCTGTGCAACCTACTCATCCCACACAGCGCCTAAGCTCAAGTGAATTCTTTCATACCGAGTTTACTCTTGCATGAATTTATTAGCTTGGAGTATTTGACTTGGGTGTTGGCTTACACTAAGTCTAATCTTACACCTAAGTGGTGCATCGCTACCCTACAGGGTTGATCTCGATTCTTTTCAATTGAGTACCTGAGCTCAAAATCTTACTGAGGCAAAGATTATCCTATCTGAATCACCATGGATTTCCACGCTCCCAGTCGTGGAATCTTTCCAAGGGGAGTTCGTATTTCTTATCTCAAGCCACAACGGTGGCGAGCTGCGATTGAACCTAAATCGTAGTGCATCGCACGCTCCCAGACTTGGAATCTTTCCAAGGGGAGGTCGTTTTTCTTATCTCAAGCCACAACGGTGGCAAGCTGCGATTCAATCTGAATCACTGTGCATCTGCACGCTCCCAAACTTGGAATCTTTCCTAGGGGAGGTCATTTTTCTTAACTCAAGCCACAATGGTGGCGAGCCACGATTCAGGGGTACCCATGCCTAAAATTTCACTGAGCGGGAGGTCCTCACGCCTGAATCGCTATATACCTGTTCAATCCCAAACTTGGAATGTTTCCAAGGGGAAATTACCTTTTCTTGGCTCAAACCACAACAGTGGAGAGCTGTGATTCAGGGGTACCCATACTCAGAATCTCACTGAGCGGGAGGTCCCCATGCCTGAATCGCTATGTACCTGTTCGTTCCCAAATTTGGAATATTTCCAAAAGGGGGAAATTGCCTTTTCTTGGCTCAAGCCATAATGGTGGCGAGCTGCGATTCAGAGGTACCCGTACTCAAAATCTCACTGAATGGGAGGTTCCCACGCCTAAATCGCTATAAACCTATTTGTTCCCAAACTTGGAATATTTCCAAGGGGGAAATTACCTTTTCTGCATATCAACAGAGTATAGTGACTGATCCTGCCGCGGACTTGAACGTGGAGGATGTGCCTCATTACTCCTTCGTCTAGCCTCCTGCAACTGCGTGTTCTGCAAAAACGCTCCAAGAATCGTCACTGGACCTCCAAACGATGCCTGCAAAACAACGCAGACGGTGCCTCTAGCGGCCGTGTGCACTCCGACGCTCAAGTCAGGCAACAAGAACACCAAAAACTCTCACTGAATCTCTCTGTGAGACTCGTGTGTGCTCAAATCCACTTTCTCTCTCTCTCTGTTACTCCATTCTGTATCACTGTGCAACGTGTACAAACGCTCCCACAATGACCCAGAAGAGTGAGTGGTGACTGCTGTGTAACTTGTGTGTAAAGTGTGTAAGCTTGTAATCTGAAAAGAACTCCTTCCTTACCTTACATGACGTGGAGTGCTTTATACCTGGGCCGCGCCTCTCTCCCAAATGGTGACACGTGGAGGCATGCAGCTGGCATCTACCGTACACGCGTCACACCTGGAGGGCTTCTGCGCTTCTCTCTGTGCGGGCCGCATGCTCCCAGGAGAGCGCCAGGTGTGGCTGGTCTAAACTCACTCGCCAAGCGCATCCTGCCTGCATGGCCTCGCCGCACGTCCTCTGAGTGGGCATCATGCGAGGTGCATGCATAACGTTCTCGCTGGGAACCTTGGTCCCAGCTTAACACGCGTTGGCAAGAACCCCGATGACCGATCGCCCTCTGCATGCACTTACGACCGATCGCCCTCTGCACACACTTACGACCGATCGCCCTCTGCACGCACTAACGCCCGATCGCGCTCTTCATGCACTAACGCCCGATCGCGCTCTTCATGCAGTAACGCCCGACCGGTGCCTTATAACTTTCTCCCGATGATCGGGCGGTGCCTCATAACTTTCCCCCGATGACCGGGCGGTGCCTCATAACTTCACGCTCTGCTTCCAAGCACTTATCTATGCTCTGAACTGGGAGTGGTGGCCACTTGGTATCTGACTACCGATCACCGTTCTAGGTGATCTCCTCCCTGATTCACTTGCTCTTTCTACCACATGCCACCCTGTGCATGGTCCACGTGGTCAACTGCTGCTGACGTCATCAATTACTGATGACCGACCGGATCAGTGACAAATCATATTTCATAAATAATTTCTCATTGGGTGACCTCATTAAAAAAAACCTAAAATAGAACTTGAGGCTTGCTGCGTTCCTTACTTGAGGAATGGTTCCATTGTCTTGACTTTCCAGCCGATAGGCTTCGTCGTCCGACACTTCTATGACCCTGCATGGTATAAAAGTTTGGTGTTGTACTGCTTTTTATCGTGGAGCTATGGTAGGACATAATCATTTGTCATTCTCGACACGAGTTCTGGCAAAATTTTCAGAGTGTTTGATCTTTGATCATGAACTAGTACACCAGGTGATGTGAGTTAATTTTAGATTGATTGATTAGGTGACACTTTCTTAGAATTAGGATCAAGATTCTTAAGCAATTTAGGTGAGAAACCTAAGGAAAATTCCCACTGGACATTAGCTTAACAAGTGTTAAGTAGATGTGAAGGTTCATTTCCAAAGGTCAAAGTAAAAACACAATTATAGGTGAAGAATGAATGAACAAGGTGTGGATAAGGTGCAAAATTAAAGGCACAAAACAGAATTGGCAAAACACACAAGAACAAGGAGACTTAAGGAAGCATCAATGGAGGTCATGGCCTTCCAATTTGATGAACAAAACTCATGAACATGAGTACCATATCCTTAAACAACAATTAATTGGAACAAAACAAGCAATAAAACAAGATAACCGAATAGAATTTAAGACATAGGTGCAGAAATTGAAAGAAGAACATCAAACCATACAAAAGAACCGAATAAAAACAAGAACACATGAACTAGAAACAACTCAACCGATTGAATGGAAAATGGAAGATGAAAGTAATAAAAACTTATGTGGTTGAAGACATGGAAGGAAAGAACACACCACTTGGATGGTGATCGATCCAAGATAAGTGCAAGAATGCTGCCACTTGATAGCTTCCCAAACACTCACAAGATGAGACAAAGCTAGGAGAAATAAGTCTCACAATTCTCTCACAATTTATGTAGAATTTCTTTACTTCAAATTCAAGTTATGAATACAAGAACCAAGCACCTCTATTTATAGTGTTTGAGGGCCGGTTTTCACTAAGCTAAAGAGTAAAAAATTCAAACCCTAATCCATTTGAAAATGGCGCCTAAACTAGGTCACATGGAAGGTGTGACTTGGTTTCTCACGTTGACACCCCCTAAATCTACACCTACACCTTCTTTTTATGTCACATGGAAGGTGTGACTTAGTTTTGTACATTGGCACCCCTTATTCCTATATCTACCCCCTTCCTTTTAAGCTCTTATAAAAACTACTCTAAAGAAATTATAAAAAGAGACATCAATTGATGCTCATCTCCCAAAGCCTTGGCCTTGCTCCTAGTAATCCTTTGAGGTATGAATTGAGCTTGAGCTTCATCTCGGGCTTGGGCCTCATGTTGGGCTTGGCCCTCTTGTTAGGCTTGGGCTTTTTGGGCTTGGGCCTCTACTCCTTGGTCCTCGTCATGCTCCCCGAGTTGGAGAGAATTCGTCCATGAATTTGGAAGACCTTTTTGACCTCTTGGTGTGAAATGAGAAGGCTTCTCTTGGATTTCTTTTTTTCTTTTTCAATCTCTCTCTTTTCTCTCATTTTAAGTTGGTCCTCATGGACTTCCTTTGGTGAGAGAGATTTTAATGTGACCTTATGCCCATGGAAGGTGTAACATCCCGCCAAATTCCTTTTCATATTTATGTAATAAAATAAAGGTGAAACAAAATATCAAAATTTAACATAGATATATACATAATATAATCCATCCATTAGTACAAATGTGCCTCAAAATAATATCCCTTTTTGAGAAAGTCTTAATACATCTCCATGCAGGAGTTTCCAAAATAAAATAAAATCACAGCATTTCAAAAAAAAACCGGCGATCCCTCAACAGAAAATAGAAAACGGCGATCTCCTATCAGAAACAGGAAACAGGCGATCGCCTCACAGAAACCGACATAGGCGATCTCCTTCCAGCGACCACTCACAGAGGAGCTCTACTACCTGCAACCTCGTCTGCTCCCGTGCAAATATACACGATCATCACAGGTTTAAGAAAAACAACCACGATACAAGATAAAAGGGTAAGCTAGATATTTTCAAAAACATTAAATATGAAACTTTATATCAATAGAAAACATAAATTTTCACACCATTCATAAACTATATCAATTTCAACCATCAACATCTCCACATCCCACAAACTCGTCAAGTGTCTATTCACTACATTCAATATTCATGGTTCACACGTCAGACTTTCCACTGACTCGTAACATATAGACACATGACTCTACTTCCGGAAGACTCGTGCGTTGACTCAGACTCAGAGATCTGCACCTGTCATACCACACCACTGTGAAATCCACACAGGGTCGCTGTGAAATCCACACAGCCATGCGCATACATAATCTCAATATCATCACTCTCCCGGTATGACAGGGTTAATTCATATAACAGGTCAAGTCAGTTATCTTTCAAACAACTTACCCATACATATGAACCTCCTTCGACTCTCCACAACTGAATAACTTCATCTATGTGATTCCATTATATCAGCAGAGTCAGGATATCTCCTTCTAGACAAGTCCCTAGTCAATGCACATTACACACGATCTTACACGGTATTTTCTTTCCTGAAAATACTATGCCTTGATCCCACATTCACAACATTCAATACATCATACAACACTTAATGAACGATTCCAGCCACAGCAACATTCATTCCCCGGTTCAGATTTTCGAATATCACATGCATTTCACATTTAAATCTCAAACAGTTTCAAACAACACAAAAACAGGGGAGTTCGAAAAACAACGCCAAAACCGGCGACCACGTCGCCCCATCATCTCAATCATCTAATATAAGGTTATCGTTGGAAATAAGGCTAGCTTCCCTTACCTGAGCTTGCGCAAAACACCAAGAGCTCCAAAAACCCGCCGAAGCTTAAGGATGCCTTAACTCTGTTCTAGCGTCCTGACGGAAAACTCGCAGAGAACTCCCTAGGTATCCAAGTGCAGTCGTCGCTCGTCGCACTGGTGCTTGAGGATGTCTGAATCGCAGCGTGAAGGAGAGAAAAGAGAAGGATGGAGGTGAACTCACTCTGTCACTCTTGAACCACAACAACGTTTTCCCTCTCAGAAGTGAGTTTTAGAATCTAAACCAACTTGTCCACAAAAGCCGCTGCCACCACCCACTCTGCAGGGAAGTTTGCGTGTACGCTTCCCTGAACAGTACGACTACGCGTGCCTCTGCGTAGGCCAACACTCTGATGTCACTATTCTGAACCACCCTTTTTGTCTACGTGTCGCGCGTGCAGGACGTTTCATGCTGGGAGCCTGGGTCCCACCTTATCTGTGTGAAACTCGACATCGCGCGATAACCTTCCACCAATGACCGCTCGCGCGATGACTAACCACCGATGCCTCATCCTGGCGGACGACCGATGTCTCTCCCTGGGAGACGACCGATGTCTCGCCCTGGCGATGACCACATGCCTCGCGCCCTGGCGATGCCCACAAGTCTCGCGCCCTGGCGATGCCCGCATGCCTCGCGCCCGGCGATGCCCGCATGCCTCGCGCCCTGGCGATGCCCGCATGCCTCGCGCCCGGCGATGCCCGCATGCCTCACGCCCGGTGATGCCCGCATGCCTCGCGCCCGGCGATGCCCGATGACACATCATTACGCCTTGCTGAAGGTTCTTCATCCCACTATGTTACGTCCAAGGTATCATCTCCACATGACTTGGTGACGTCGGTAGCTTCACATTTCCAAGAGTAGATCAGCACTACTCCTCGTGCGCCCATGCATGCAACACTAAGGACGATTTCTTATGCTCAAGCATAGAGCTTCGCATGCACAGCGTATCTAAGGCTTAACCCACACCTTGATACGCGTAGTTTTTGGAACCCACTATGGTTGATCCAGTATCCTGACCACATACTGAGTGCACTTTCGGCGATCATGTGCACCATAGGCGATTGGCGTTCATGTGTAATCTAGGCGACAGGCGATTATGTACTAACCAGGCGATCTCATAGTCTTCTAAGCTACACTTTCCTTCCTTTTTATTTTAAATAAAAACATACTTAGAATTGATTTAAAATATGTTCCTTTTATTCCAATTTAATTTTACAGGTCCTTACATTCTCCCCAACAAGAAAAATTTTCGTCCTCGAAAATTGAATTACAAGGAAAAGAGGTATGGATAGGCTTCTCTCATGGGTTCTTCTAACTCCCAAGTTGAATCACCCGACCTCTCATCCCACACCACTTTCACCATGTTGATGGTCTTGCCTCTGAGCTGTTTACTTTGCCGATCGTCAATCCTAACTGGTTTTGCTTCAAAGGACAAGTCATCCCTGATTTGCACATCATCCACTACCAGCACATGACTAGGGTCTGCCATGTACTTCCTCAGCTGTGATACGTGAAAGACATTATGCAGATTCGCTAAATGGGGAGGTAGGGCGATCTCATAAGCCACTGGACCAATCCTCCTTAAGATCTGATATGGTCCCACGAACTTAGGGGACAACTTCTTTGATCTGATCGCCCGTCCTACACCCTTGGTTGGTGTCACTCTCATGAACACATGGTCTCCAGCAGCAAACTCCAAAGGTTTTCTCCTCTGATCTGCATAGGATTTCTGCCTACTTTGAGAAGCTCTCATTCTGCCTTGTATCTGTTTCACCTTCTCGGTCGTCTGCTGAATCAACTCTGGTCCAACCAATACTGTTTCGCCCTCCTGGTACCAGCACAATGGAGTTCTGCATTTCCTTCCATACAAGGCTTCGTATGGCGCTATCCCTATGCTGGCGTGATAACTGTTATTATAGGTAAACTCCACCAGCGGCAACACCTCATCCCAACTTCCCAATTGATCCAAGACGCACGTCCTCAGTAGATCTTCCAAGGACTGGATCGTTCTCTCTGACTATCCATCTGTTTGAGGATGATATGCCGAGCTCATTCTCAACTTAGTTCCCAAGCAATCTTGTAAGGTCTGCCAAAACTGTGAAGTGAACCTGGGATCTCTATCCGAAACAATGCTGGAAGGCACTCCATGCAACCTCACTATTTCTTTGATGTACAACTGTGCCAACTTGGCCATGGGCATTTTCAAATTCACTGGAAGAAAGTGGGCACTCTTCGTCAGCCGATCTACTATGACCCAGATTGCATCATGACCCTTTACCGATCTGGGTAAATGGGTAACAAAATCCATGGCAATGCTGTCCCATTTCCACTCAGGGATATCCAGTTGCTGTAACAAACCGCCAGGTCTTTGATGCTCTACCTTTGCCTTCTAACACGTCAAGCAGGTAGTAACATACTGGGCGATGTCTTTCTTCATGCCCGGCCACCAAAATGACTCCTTCAAGTCATGGTACATCTTGTTCATGCCTGGATGTAGGCTAAGGCGACTCTTGTGACCTTCCTCTAGGATCATCTTCTTCAACTCTTCATTTGCAGGTATGCAAATTCTGCCATTAAATCTCAAGATCCCATCATCGCCCATCACAAAGTCTCTAGCCTGGTCGGTCCCTAGTGACTCCACAGTACGCTTCAGACTAGGGTCCTCCAACTGCTTATCCTTTATCATTCCAAGGAAGTCATTAGTTATAGCCAGCTTACTACAACTAATGTGATTTACATGAAATTCTACCCCAAGGTTTAAGTCTCTGAATTGCTCGATCAGTTTCTGCTCTTCCATCATCATGGTGGCTACTTGTATTGATTTTCTACTCAAAGCATCTGCCACTACATTGGCCTTCCCTGGATGATACATGAGTTGAAAATCATAGTCCTTTAGAAACTCCATCCACCTTCTTTGTCTCATGTTTAGTTCCTTCTGATCAAACAGGTATTTCAGGCTCTTATGGTCACTGAACACCTGGAACCGAGCTCCATATAAATAGTGCCTCCAAATCTTCAAGGCAAACACCACCGCCGCCAATTCCAAATCATGGGTAGGATAGTTTCTCTCATGAACCTTGAGTTGCCTTAAAGCATATGCAACCACTCTTTTCTCTTGCATCAAAACACATCCCAAACCCTGATGTGAAGCATCATAGTAGACATCAAAAGGTCTTCCTACATCTGGGATCACCAGCACTGGAGCACTAGTCAACCTTTCCTTTAGTTCCACGAAGCTCTGCTCACATCGGTCGGTCCAAGCAAAAGGTTGATCCTTGCGGGTCAGCTGTGTTAAAGGAGCCACTACCTTGGAAAAGTCCTCAATAAACCTCCGATAGTAGCCAGCTAAACCCACAAAGCTCCTTATCTCAATGACTGTCTTAGGACGTTCCCACTGCAGCACTGCCTCTACCTTGGCTGGATCCACTGAGATCCCCCGAGCAGATATCACGTGTCCTAAGAAGTTGACTTCCTTCAGCCAGAACTCACACTTAGAGAACTTGGCATAGAGTTGCTTCTCCCTCAGGATCTCCAACACTGTCCTCAGATGTTCTTCATGTTCTTCCTCGGTCCTTGAATAAATGAGTATGTCGTCTATGAAGACTACCACAAACTTATCCAAGAAAGGGCGAAAAATCCTATTCATGTAGTCCATGAACAGAGCTGGAGCATTTGTTACTCCAAACGGCATCACCACATACTCATAGTGCCCATAATGAGACCTAAATGCTGTCTTTTGAACATCTTCAGCTTTTACCAAAATTTGGTGGTACCCCGATCTCAGATCAATCTTTGAGAACACCAAGGCCCCATGTATTTGATCCATCAAATCATCAATTCTAGGTAGGGGGTACTTGTTCTTGATGGTCAACTTGTTCAACTGCCTGTAATCTATACAAAACCGAGACCCTCCATCCTTTTTCTTAACTAGGAGCGCTGGAGCCCCCCATGGAGATACACTGGGTCTGATGAATTGTTTCTCCAACAACTCTTCCACTTGCTTCTTTAATTCTGCCAACTCGGCTGGAGCCATCCTGTAAGGTGCCATTGACACTGGTCCAGCTCCAGGTACCAAATCAATAGAGAATTCCACTTCTCTCTTAGGAGGTAATCCAGGTACTTCTTCTGGAAATACATCCATGAAATCTTTCACCACATGTATCCTGCTTACGTCCTCTTCATTCTTCACTTCCAACCGAGCTAGTATCACGAAGCACCTCGCCCCTTTTTCCAACTCCGACCACCCATGCTGAGCAGATATCACATCTGACTCTTGGAGGTCTGGAAACGCTATTTTCTGACTACCGCAGTCTATGAGAACGTGATTGGCAGCTAGCCAATCCATTCCTAGGATAACATCCAGGTCCTGAAGAGGTAGGCAAATCAAGTTCACTTTGAATCTGCGTCCCTCTACTATCACTGGACATTCGGGGCAAACTGTAGAGGTCAACACCTGTCCTGACGCAGGTGTAGAGACCAACAGTTCAAACGGTAACTCCTTCACTGGAAGGCCCAACTCGGCTACACACAGGCTTGACACAAAGGAGTGTGTTGCTCCAGAATCAAACAAGGCTTTTACACCTCTACCAGCTATAAAACAAACACCTTGCACGAGGTTACCTGACTGAGACGCCTCCGCTCCTGTCATGGCAAACACTCTCCCTGCTGCCTGAGGTCTGCTGCCTTCGTTCCGCAACTGCTGAGAACCACTGGGTTGAGTCGCCCCATTCCTGTTAGGACACTCTCTAGCAACGTGCCCCGTCTTTTGGCAGGTGTAACACCTTCTCTCTGAATTCCTCTTGAAGCACGCATTGGATGTGTGTGGTCCACCACAATGGAAACATTTGGGTTTCCAAGGTTGTTGCTGCTGCAACTGGGATGACGCTGTTCCTGTCTGATATGGTGGAGGTCTCGCATAGGGCTTGCTTTGAATCAAACAGACTTATTTTTGTTTTTCCAAGAAGAGTGGTAAAAGCCATCATTATGAGAATTTTTAAAAGAGTTTTTCTTTGAAAGTTCAGATTCTACCTCGATGGCAAGGTGAACCAATTTTTCTAAAGAAGAATAATCATAAAGTTCTACCACATCTTGGATATTCCTTCTTAGACCTCTAACAAATCTAGCCATTTTAGCTTCATCACTCTCATGCATATCAACCTTAGTTAAAAGTGTTTCAATTTCTTTAAAATAACCATCCACACTTTGTGTTCCTTGATGAAGCCGTTGGAGCTTCAACAAGAGATCTTTCCTATAGTGTGGAGGTACAAATCTAGCGCGCATTCAAACTTTTAAATCATCCCAAGAGACCACGGGTGCTCTCTTGTTTAGCCCAATGTCTATAAGAGTTTTGTGCCACCATTGCATGGCATAGTCCATAAATTCTAAGGAGGCTAACCTAACTCTTTGGTCATCTTGGACCTCATGTACATGAAAATTTTGATCTAATTTAGCCTTCCAACCTAAGTACACATTAGGATCACCATCTCCACTAAAACTAGGCAATTTTATGGAAAATAAGGCTTTGCCACATTTTGGTGCCTATCTTCAAAATTGGTGCCTCCTCCATTCGGCTTCTTCTTCGTGTCCATGATAATTTGAAGAACTTCTTGATTCATGCCTTTGATAATGCCTTCTTCCACGATGGGGTCTTTCAAAGTCCAATTCAAGCCTTTGGAGCCTTTCCTCCATTTGTCTCATCTCTTCCTCCTTTTGTGCAATGGTCTATTTGGCTTCCTTTAATTCTCCAATTAGAAAAGCTTTTTTAGGAGAATGTGGCTTAAAGGATTCTCCACTTGAAAGAGTAGTAATAATAACAATTGAACACAAAACAAAAAGAACAAACAATTATAGAAAACAATGTTAGAAACAAATAATGCTTGCGGCAAAAGAGAAAGAAACACTTAACCACTCCAAGAAAATATTTCTTTCCTTAACCAAGCCTCTCTTGTGGATTGGATGAGCCTTAAGTGAAATATGCCAAAGCAAACCACACTTACTCAAAGAACAAATCACCACAAAACTTGAGGAAACAAAGAAAAGACAAGTAAGAAAAGGTATAAGCAAGAAATAGCTAAAGTTTGATCGGATTATATAATTCCCTATTTTTTTATCGCCCTAAACCAAAGTTGGAAAAGATTATGACAAAACTTGAGAGTAAAAGACAATCAAGAAAAGTACAAAAGAAGACTCAAAGAAACTCACTAAACTTTTAGTGAAGAAAGAAGATGTTTCTCTAGAATTTGTAAAAGCAAATGGATAAAAAATTCCACAAAGGAGATAACAATTTGCCAATCAAGTTGAATCCAAATTTGAGGGTGAATTTAATGTGCAAAGGCAAAAGTAAGATGCAATTCCAAACTGTTTTTGATATTTAGGTACTGTTTTCCTTTTTTTTTTATACTACATGAAAATATGGAATTGGAAAATCCATAGGATGCATCAAAATCAAATTTGAACAATATGCAATTTGCACAAATTTTTTTTTTGTAGTGGATTCAATATAATTGAACACTTGAAATCAAATGTTTGGAACTTTAAATCAACAAGTACTAAAACAAAATTCTAAAGACTTGCAAACTTTCAAAATTGAAAGCAAGTACGTAGAGGCCAAAAAAACAAGTACTCCTAGAACACTAATGAACATAAGACTCGAAGTAAAAAGGCAAGATCAAAGAAAAGAATATACTAGAAACATATTTGATCCGGTCGGTCATCAGTAGTTGATGACGTCAGCAGCAGTTGACCACGTGGGCCATGCACAGGGTGGCACGTGGTAGAAAGAGCAAGTGAATCAGGGAGGAGATCACCTAGAACGGTGATCGGTAGTCAGATACCAAGTGGCCACCACTCCCAATTCAGAGCATAGATAAGCGCCTGGAAGCAGAGCGTAAAGTTATGAGGCACCACCCGGTCATCGGGGGAAAGTTATGAGGCACCGCCCGGTCATCGGGGGAAAGTTATAAGGCACCGGTCGGGCGTTACTGCATGAAGAGCGCGATCGGGCATTAGTGCATGAAGAGCGCGGTCGGGCATTAGTGCGTGCAGAGGGCGATTGGTCGTAAGTGTGTGCAGAGGGCGATCGGTTGTAAGTGCATGCAGAGGGCGATCGGTCATCGGGGTTCTTGCCAACGCATGTTAAGCTGGGACCAAGGTTCCCAGCGAGAACGTTACGCATGCACCTTGCATGATGCCCACTCAGAGGACATTCGGCGAGGCCATGCAGGCAGGATGCGCCTGGCGAGTGAGTTTAGACCAGCCTGTAAGGACCTGTAAAATTGAATTGGAATAAAAAGGGATATATTTTAAATGAATTCTAAGTATGTTTTTATTTAAAATAAAAAGGAAGGAACGTGTAGCTTAGAAGACTATAAGATGCCTAGTTAGCACATAATCGCCGGTCGCCTACTACGCATGATCGCCAGGGCGCGAGGCATGCAGGCATCGCCAGGGCGCGAGAGGCATGCGGGCGTCGCTAGGGATAGACATCGTTCGTCTCCTAGAGAGAGACATCGGTCGTCTTCCAGGGAGAGACATCGGTCGTTTGCCAATATGAGACCTCAGTGGATAGTCATCGCGCGAGCGGTCATCGGTGGAAGGTTATCGCGCGATGTCGAGTTTCACACAGTTAAGGTGGGACCCAGACTCCCAGCATGGCACGTCCTGCACACGCGCCACGTGGACAAAAAGGGTGGTTCAGAATAGTGACATCAGAAGGTTGGCATGCGCAAGAGACACTCGCGGTCGTACTGTTCAGGGAAGTGGTTGGCATGCACAAGAAGACAACCATGGCCGTACTGTTCAGTGAAACGTACACTCTGGCTTTCTTGCAGAGGGGGTGGTGGTAGCAGCATGCGTGGACTAGTAGGCTTGGATTCAAAAACCCACTGCGAGGAGGCAAAGAACGTTACAGAGACTCGAGAGTGAAAGAGTGAGTGCATCTTCATCCCTCTCTTTTCTCTCCTTCGCGCTGCGTTTCAGGCAACCTCAAGTACCAGTGCAACCAGCGACGACTGCCCTTAGAGCACCTGGGAGGTTCTCTGCAAGTTCTACAAACCAGACGCTAAAACAGAGCTAAGGCATCCTTTAAGCTCGGTGGGTTTTGGAGCTCTTGGTGTTTTGCGCAAGTCCAGGTAAGGGAAGCTAGCCTTATTTCCAACGAAAATCCTTATATTCGATGATTGAGATGATGGGGGCGACGTGGTCGCCGGTTTTTCAACTGTTATTGTATAATCCTCTGTTTTTGAACGAGATCGCCGGTTTTGGCGTTGTTTTTCGAACTCTACTGTTTTTGGTGTTGTTTGAAACTGTTAGAGATTAAAATGTGAAACGTATGTGATATTCGAAAATCTGAACCTTTGAAATGACTGTTGCTGTGATTTGAATCATTCATTTGAGTGGTATGATGTTTTGAATGTTGTGGATATGGGATCAAGGCATAGTATTTTCAGGAAAGAAAATACCGTGTAAGATCGTGTGTGATGTGTATTGACTAGGGACCTGTCTAGAAGGAGATATCCTGACTCTGCTGAGATAATGGAACCACATAGAGGAAGTTATTCAGTTGGTGAGAGTCGAAGGAGGTTCATATGAATGGGTGAGTCGTGTGAAAAAGAACGAGCTCGGCCTGTTATATGAATTAACCCTGTCATACTAGGAGAGTGAAGATATTGAGATTCATTTATGCGCATGGCTGTGTGAGTTTCACAGCGACCCTGTGTGGGTGATGTAGTATGACAGGTGCAGATCTCTGGGTCTGAGTCAATGCACGAGTTTTCCGGAAGTAGTGTCAAGTGTCTTGTGTGATGAGTCAGTGGAAGTCTGACGTGAGAAATGAGGAACATTGAAATTGTTAGACACTTGATGCATTATGTGAAAATGAATGACTCTTGAGAATATTGTGAAATGTGTGATTACTTGGTGGTCATGTGGAGGGAACGAGAAAATTTATAGTTTTACGTGGGTGTCTTTAATTTGTTTCATCTTGATTTTAAAGTATCATATCTAAACTCTTTTTCAAATATCTAGCTTACCCTGTGGTGTTTCTGTTGGTGTTGTGTTTGGCTCTTTCTTGAACCTATGATGATCGTGTATAATTTACACGGGAGCAGATGATGTTGCAGGAAGTAGAGCTCCTCAGTGAGTGGTCACCGGAAGGAGATCGCCTGTTTCTACTTCTGTTAGGCGATCACCCTTTTGCTGTCTTCTGATAGGAGATCGCCCATCTCTGATAGGAGATCGCCTTTTTCTGTTAGGAGATCGCCTGTATTCATATTTTACTGTATTTTGTTTACGTTTTTGGAAAATTGACCGAATATGTATTAAACTCCCTGTGAGGAGAAACTCATTTATATATATATAATTTTGTTCTTTTCAATATATTTGTTTACCTTTATTTCATTTTATAATAATTCCAAAGTATTTGGCGGGATGTTACACCTGGCGCTCTCCTGGGAGCATGCAGCCCGCACAGAGAGAAGCGCAGAAGCCCTCCAGGTGTGACGCGTGTACGGTAGATGCCAGCTGCATGCCTCCACGTGTCACCATCTGGGAGAGAGGCGCAGCCCAGGTATAAAGCACTTCACGTCATGTAAGGTAAGGAAGGAGTTCTTTTCAGATTACAAGCTTACACAGTTTACACACAAGTTACACAGCAGTCACCACTCACTCTTCTGGGTCATTGTGGGAGCGTTTATACACGTTGCACAGTGATATAGAATGGAGTAACAGAGAGAGAGAGAAAGTGGATTTGAGCACGCACGAGTCTCACAGAGAGATTCAGTGAGAGTTTTTGGTGTTCCTATTGCCTAACTTGAGCGTCGGAGTGCACACGACCGCTAGAGGCGCCGTCTGCGTTGTTTTGCAGGCATCGTTTGGAGGTCCAGTGACGATTCTTGGAGCGTTCTTGCAGAACACGCAGTTGCAGGAGGCTAGACGAAGGAGTGACGAGGCACATCCTCCACATTCAAGTCCGCGGCAGGATCATTTGGCGCCCACCGTGGGGCCCGTGTGAATCTTGTTCCCATCCACGTCGTAGTTTCTTGAGGTTCTTGCAGTTTCTTGAAGCTTTCGTCGAGGTTCTTGAGAAAATGAGTAGAAGAACCAGACGAACCTCACCTACGCCACCTACTGAAGAAGGTGCTGTTACCATGGCGCAGGTCATGGAGATAATGCGCGCGCTGCAAGATAGTGTCGCGGCATCAAGAGTTGAGCAAGAGAAGATGCATGAGAGTTAACTGCATCGCGTAGCAGAAATGAGGAGTTGAACCGCGTAAACGAAGAATTGCGTAGGGAGTTGCAGGCGCAGAGGGAGCACGCAGTCGAAGATGGAACGTCGACGCCGCCATCGCCTCCTAGAGCATTCCCTATGCCTTTCTCCCCCGAGATCATGAACACGGTGGTGCCTCCCAACCTGGTGGGAGTGAAGACGTCGTTCACGGGGGTGGAAGATCCAGAAGCACATCTAACCGCCTTCCACACTCAGATGATGCTGTCTGGAGGTTCAGAGGCTGTGTACTGCAAGGTGTTTATGAGCACGCTGAGCGGAGTAGCTATGGAGTGGTTCGTGAGCCTGCCAGAGGGCCACAACACCTCTTTCCATCAGTTTGCAAAGTTGTTCACAGAGCAGCACCAGTGGTGTCCTATGATTTGTTCGACGTGCGCCAGTACCAGGGGGAGTCGCTGAAGGACTACCTCAGCCGTTTTGGCACGCACGTGGTGAGATTGCCCAGCAAGGATGAGGACATGCTGGTGCATGCGTTCAAGAAAGGTGTGCTGCCTGGCCTTTTTAGTGAATCGCTCATCAGGAGCCACCCTGCCACCTTTGCTGACATTTGGCGACGCGCGGTGGCGCACATAGTAGCAGAGGCAGAGGTCTCTAAGAAGAGAGGCGCCAAGTGATCGCGCTTCGGGGTCCCAGGCAGATGATCAGTAACACGAAGTCCCTGTGCATGGGGACATGAGATGATGGAAGATGCTACGCTGGGGGGCTCCCAGGTAGCCCAGGTGGAAGCTAAAGCAGAGGGCATGATCGCCCCTCATGAGTCAGGCGTAGCCAGGGTAGTCATCGCCGAAGAAAGGAGACCCCGTCCAGAGTAGTTGAGGTGTTGGAGAGTGGGGCTTATTGGCTGGAGACTCTGGATAGAGCAGCTATCCCCAGGATGTAGAACACTGCACACTTAAGTTTCTATTCCGATTAAGTTGTAAAGTAGATGTGTTCTCGCGTTGTACACACCCTCAGTATATCTACTGTAAACAGTTGAGCAGATCAGGGGGCACCTTTTTTAACAAGGCCACCCAATAAAAAGAGATTTCAGTACATAAAGTGTGCGAGTGTTCCCAGTTTAAAGTTCTCCTTGCCCCAGGTGCAAGTACAGGTGATCGGTGGTCAGTTACCGAGTGGCCACCACCCACAGATCAGCCCCTAGATAAGCGCCTGGATGTAGAGCGCGATCAGCCATCAGTGCATGCAGACCGCGATCAGCCGTCGATGCATGTAGGGAGTGAGCACTCGGTCGGTGCATGGTCATCGGGGTCTTGCTAACACGTGTTAAGCTGGGACCCAGGCTCCCAGCGAGAGTGTTACGCATGCACCTCGCATGGTTCCAGATGCAGATCACTCGGTCGGTGCATGGTCATCGGGGTCTTGCCAATACGTGTTAAGCTGGGACCCAGGCTCCTAGCGAGAGCGTTACGCATGCACCTCGCATGATTCCAGATGCGGAGAGATCGGTCGGTGAATGGTAATCGAGGTCTTGCCAACACGTGTTAAGCTGGGACCCAGGCTCCCAGCGAGAGGGTTACGCATTCGCCTTGCGTGATTCCAAACCAGAAGAAGAGGAGTTGCCCACTCAAAGGGCGTGCGGTGATACCATGCAGGCAGGATGCGCCTGATGAGTGCGCTTAGACAGCCACACCTGGTGCTCCCCTGGGAGCATGCGCCCACTCAGGAGGCGTGCGGTGAGACCATGCAGGCAGGATGCCCCTGGTGAGTGCGCTTAGAGAGCCACACCTAGTGCTCTCCTGGGAGCATGCACCCACTAAGATAAAAAGACCTCACCCTTGGCTTTGTACAGCGAGGCTGAGGCAAGAGAGAAAGTCCTCTCCCTCGGCTTTGTACAGCGGGGCAGAGGCGAGAGAAAGTCCTCACCCTCGGCTTTGTACAGCGAGGCTGAGGCAAGAGAGAAAGTCCTCTCCCCCGGCTTTGTACAGCGGGGCAGAGGCATGAGAAAGTCCTCACCCTCGGCTTTGTACAGCGAGGCTGAGGCAAGAGAGAAAGTCCTCACCTCGGCTTTGTACAGCAAGGTTGAGGCGAGAGAAAGTCCTCACCTCGACTTTGTACAGCGAGGCTGAGGCAAGAGAGAAAGTCCTCTCCCTCGGCTTTCTACAGCGGGGCAGAGGCGAGAGAAAGTCTTCACCCTCGGCTTTGTATAGCGAGGCTGAGGCAAGAGAGAAAGTCCTCTCCCTCGACTTTCTACAGCGAGGTAGAGGCGAGAAAGTCCTCACCCTTGGCTTTGTACAGCGAGGCTGAGGCAAGAGAAAGTCCTCTCACCTCGACTTTGTACAGCGAGGCTGAGGCAAGAGAAAGTCCTCACCTCGACTTTGTACAGCGAGGCTGAGGCAAGAGAAAGTCCTCTCACCTCGACTTTGTACAGCGAGGCTGAGGCGAGATAACAAAGTCCTCTCCCTCGGCTTTGTACAGCGGGGCAGAGGCGAGAGAAAGTCCTCACCTCGACTTTGTACAGTGAGGCTGAGGTGAGAGAAGCAAGACCTCACCCGCGACTTCTTACAGCGAGGTTGAGGCAAGAGGGGTCATCGAGAAGCACTTTTCTTCCCCAAAACACAGGCGTCATAGTTGGTGTTTAGGCCCTCTATGCATTCAGCGCTGGAGTGGCAGAGAAGTGTAGCAAAGCCAGAAGCGCGATGACTGATCGGTGGTGCACTAACATGCTAGTCGGTGGTCGGTGGTAGAAGCAAGTTCTGCTGCGTGAAGCCGAAGCGTTTAGGCCCTGTTAAGTCAGTCATCCAGCACGAAGTTATGTTGAAGGCAATGCTAAGGTAAAAGTTAGCCGCGATCACATCAGAAGCCAAGTTTGAGGGGTTGCAGTGAGATCGCGCTAAAGTCTAAGCTAGTTAACAGTTAGTCACATGCAGAGAGTTAAAGAGGAGAAACGCAGCGAACCCTAGCGCGGTTGGGAAGAAGAAAACAGAAAAGGTGAATCTCTAGATGATCCAGAGGAATGCGCACGCCTCTGTTGAATGAAGGAAACGGTAGCGACACTCAGTAGGGGCCATTAATGCGTCCGTGTGTTGAGAGATAAAGTATGGAAGCCATAACGCCGAGGAGCAGATACGTGAGCAGCACGTGGCGTGGCCCCACCTGCCACGTGGACCGAGGGCGCAACCACTTAGTCTCTTCGCTGAGAACAAGTTCACAGCTCGAGACTGGGGGGCTTGTGATCCGGTCGGTCATCAGTAGTTGATGATGTCAGCAGCAGTTGACCACGTGGACCATGCACAGGGTGGCACGTGGTAGAAAGAGCAAGTGAATCAGGGAGGAGATCACCTAGAATGGTGATCGGTAGTCAGATACCAAGTGGCCACCACTCCCAGTTCAGAGCATAGATAAGCGCCTGGAAGCAGAGCGTGAAGTTATGAGGCACCGCCCGGTCATCGGGGGAAAGTTATGAGGCACCGCCCGATCATCGGGGGAAAGTTAGAAGGCACCGGTCGGGCGTTACTGCATGACGAGCACGATCGGGCGTTAGTGCATGAAGAGCGCGATCAGACGTTAGTGCGTGCAGAGGGCGATCGGTCGTAAGTGCATGCAGAGGGCGATCGGTCTTTGGGGTTCTTGCCAACGCGTGTTAAGCTGGGACCAAGGTTCGCAGCAAGAACGTTACGCATGCACCTCGCATGATGCCCACTCAGAGGACGTGTGGCGAGGCCATGCAGGCAGGATGCGCCTGGCGAGTGAGTTTAGACCAGCCACACCTGGCGCTCTCCTGGGAGCATGCGGCCCGCACAGAGAGAAGCGCAGAAGCCCTCCAGGTGTGACGCGTGTACGGTAAATGCCAGCTGCATGCCTCCACGTGTCACCATCTGGGAGAGAGGCGCGGCCCAGGTATAAAGCACTCCACGTCATGTAAGGTAAGGAAGGAGTTCTTTTCAGATTACAAGCTTACACAGTTTACACACAAGTTACACAGCAGTCACCACTCACTCTTTTGGGTCATTGTGGGAGCGTTTATACACGTTGCACAGTGATATAGAATGGAGTAACAGAGAGAGAGAGAAAGTGGATTTGAGCACACACGAGTCTCACAGAGAGATTCAGTGAGAGTTTTTGGTGTTCCTATTGCCTGACTTGAGCGTCGGAGTGCACACGGCCGCTAGAGGCGCCGTCTGCGTTGTTTTGCAGGTCCAGTGACGATTCTTGGAGTGTTCTTGCAGAACACACAGTTGCAGAAGGCTAGACTAAGGAGTGACGAGGCACATCCTCCACGTTCAAGTCCGCGGCAGGATCAATATTCAAAACAAAAAATGCAATGAATATAAGGTGCTGAAAACAAAAATTCTGCAAGAAATAGGTGCTGGAAAATTAAAAGCAAGAAACTAAATGACAAGAAAGTAAAGGTGCTTGAATTTAAAGGTGCTAGAATTTAAATTGCTTGAAAGTAAAGTGCCAATTCAACTCAACAATATGAACAAAAACCGTAGCTCATGATACCACATGATGTGAGTTGATTTTAGATTGATTGATTAGGTGACACTTTCTTAGAATTAGGATCAAGATTCTTAAGCAATTTAGGTGAGAAACCTAAGGAAAATACCCACTGGACATTAACTTAACAAATGTTAAGTAGATGTGAAAGTTCATTTCCAAAGGTCAAAGGAAAAACACAATTGTAGGTGAGGAATGAATGAACAAGGTGCGGATAAGGTGGAGAATTAAAGGCACAAAACAGAATTGGAAAAACACACAAGAACAAGGAGACTTAAGAAAGCATGAATGGAGGTCATGGCCTTCCAATTTGATGAACCAAACTCATGAACATGAGTGCCATATCCTTAAACAACAATTAATTGGAACAAAACAACTGAATAGAATATAAGACATCGGTGCGGAAATTGAAAGAAGAACATCAAACGATACAAAAGAACCGAATAAAAACAAGAACAGATGAACTAGAAACAATTCAACTGATTGAATGGAAAATGGAAGATGAAAGTACAAAAAACTTATGTGGTTGAAGACATGGAAGGGAAGAACATGCCACTTGGATGGTGATTGATCCAAGATAAGTGCAAGAATGCCGCCACATGAGAGCTTCCCAAACACTCACAAGATGAGACAAAGCTAGGAGAAACAAGTCTCACAATTCTCTCACAATTTGTGTAGAGTTTCTTTACTTCAAATTCAAGTTATGAATACAAGAACCAAGCACCTCTATTTATAGTGTTTGAGGGCCAATTTTCACTAAGCAAAAGAGTAGAATATTCAAATCCTAAGCCATTTGAAAATGGCGCCTAAACTAGGTCACATGGAAGGTGAGACTTGGTTTCTCACATTGACACCCCCTAAATCCACACCTACACCTTCTTTTTATGTCACATGGAAGGTGGGACTTAGTTTTGTACATTGGCACCCCTTATTCCTATATCTACCCCTTCCTTTTAAGTTCTTCTAAAACCTACTCTAAAGAAATTACAAAAAGAGACATCAATTGATGCTCATCTCCCAAAGCCTTGGCCTTGCTCCTAGTAATCCTTTGAGGTAAGAATTGAGCTTGAGCTTCATGTTGGGCTTGGACCTCTTGTTGGGGGCTTTTTGGGCTTGGGCCTCTACTCCTTGGTCCTCATCACCAAGTAAGCTCCCAGGAAAGAGAGGTTGGTCACCAATGGACGCGCTTAAATACCAAGTCTTTCCTTGCCAAAACTCTCCTAGACATGTACTTTTACACTGCTACGCTCTATATCCGGTAACAAGAATAACTTCTCTTCTATGAGAGATCATGATAATCCTCATGATAACAATATCACAACAGATTTAAATGACAAGTAATCATTCACGTCATCTTTAGAATAACATGATAAGAGATTTACATATATCTGTTATAACATGATAATAGATTTAAACAATAACAATAATATCTTTCATCTTCAGAATAATATCATAATAGATAAAATATCTCTTTATCTTTTATGTCTAGAATAATATCACAACAGATAAAATATCTTTTTTTATCTTTAGAATAATATCATAACAGATAAAATATCTCTTTATCTTTTATCTCCAGAATAATATCACAATAGATAAAATGTTCCTCTTTTATCTTCAGAACAATATCACAACAGATAAAATATCTCTTTATCTTTTTTCTCCACAACAGATAAAATATCTCTTTATCTTTTATCTCCAGAATAATATCACAACAGATAAAATATTCCTTTTTTATCTTCAAAATAATATCACAACAAATGAAATATCTCTTTTTTATCTTCAGAACTATATCACAACAGATAAAATATCTTTTTATATTTTATCTTCAAAATAACACAACAGATAAGCTATAATATCGCAACAGATAAAATATCTCTTTATATTTTATCTTCAAAATAACACAACAGATAAAATACCTCTTTATATTTTATCTTCAAAATAATATGATAATAACAATTATATATTTTATCTTAGTTACCTTTTCTGGACTGACCAACATCTAGGCCAAACTAGTGACCCACCCAACAGCCGAGGTCCCGAGCACTCATGTCCAGTACAAAAGCCCTCCCCCCCCCCCCCATCGTACCTGTCACTAGGTAATCATTTACTCACGGGGCGTCCATACTCAAATGGTCGTATTGTCACCAAGCTAGGTTGACTTACTTGTGCTTAAGAAAATCAATCCCACAGAGTGCCTATGCTCGTACTTATACCGAGCTAGGTCGACTTACCATGTGCCAATTCAAGTGAACCAACAAAGCTAAATGCATCATCTTCCAAGAACAAATTTATCACGCATTGTTCAAAAAGAAAGCGTTAAGCAAGAATATCTTAGCTGAAATCCAACTTGAGGTTTGCCACATTCCACGCTTGAGGAATGGCTTCCCTCTCCAGGGTCTCTAGTCTATACGCTCTATTCCTGAGCACCTTGACTATGCGATGGAGGCTACTGCTCCTAACCTGTTCAAAGGGGGTCTACCCAAAAGAAAAGCAAATTGTAAGCAAAGGGAACGTTAACAACAATATACCTGATGGTGATGGCCCTGGCCGCATTTTCATCAGTGAAGGTTGTCCTTAGCTTAACATACCCTCGTACTTCTACTTGATCTCCCGCGAAGCCAATCAAACACCCATTGTACGACCTCAACTGGTTAACCTTGGCTTCTTTGTTTGCTTCTTTGAAGGCTCTCATGGTTTCCATGATTTGCTGCAAAGTGGGGGCCTCTCTCCCTTCAGATCCTAGTGGACCTTGCCTCGTGTTCCTCATTACATTAGAAAAATCAACACAACTGTGGATGGGATCAGGTTTTATTGGGCCCCACAGTGGGTGCCAAATGTTCTTTCCGGTTGACCTGGTCACCGGTTGACTCTAAAGGCGAGCTTTGACTCTGTTTGCCTCTACTAAAATCTGCACTTTCCTTAGTTGCTTGAACGTGGCTCCGTTGAGATAAAGGGTACCCTACCTGCTGATTGCACTTCAACGATCAAGTCAGTACAGGGCTTATAAGAAATAAGAAGTATCTAGTTTCAGGCTTAGAAATAGCATACCTTCACCTCAGAACTCAAGTCTCTTTTATAGACTAGCACTAGGCTACCTCTTGTAACAACCACCCTCACGAGAATCTTATCTCGAGTGAGAGTATATTCAATTGCATATTCAATGGGAGAAAATCCTGCTACAGTGGCCACAATCTTAGCACCGCAACTGCACAGAATCTTATCTCCTTGGAGTGCATAAAATCTTAACAGAATAACCGCTTGGATACCAATTCATGTACCAGCTCCCAGGGTCCAATCTATTCCATGTAGGCATACGTGCCCTTGCATATCATGCATATGATCTTATATATTATGCATGCGAACTATTCTATCAAACCTAGGCCCATTAACACACGTTTCGCTGACCTACCAGGCCTTGAACACGAAATATTACACCAAGCACTGAACTCTACGCGCTCTGGTCCACTACAAGTATCCTTTTCTTTGGTATGGGACTGAATGGTTGCCAAATTATCCTTCCAAACATCTTTAGTTGCAATGGAGGACGAAGGAAAAGATTTTCAGAAAGAAAGTTTATGAGTAAGTTGATCTTTTACACGGATGCAAAGTTGAACTAGATCATTAAGATCATTGTAAGGTAGAAGCTCAACTTTATCCCTAATATCCTAATTTAGGCCATTTTGGAACCTAGCGATGCTTAATCGAGGTTCTTCACGAATGTATGCCCTTAACATGAGCAACTCCATTTTTTGCCGATACTAGTCAATGGATAGATCTTTCTGGGTGAGTCGATGGAGTTGATTAATAAGATCTCTATCATAATAAGAAGGGATATACTATTTACGTAAAGCAAAGCAGAGTTTATTGCAATATCTGATAGAGGGTTATGTTGTAACTTAAGATCTCGAGAATAGGCAGTCCACCAAGTCGTGGCACCTTCTTGGAAACTAAAAGTCCTAAGATAACCCGACGCTCATGGTCACATTCGAAGATATGCTCAACCTTCATTTCCTAAGTTACGTATTCATCGACACTAGCCATTCCATAAAGAGAGGGGACATGTATTTTTGGTTCACACAAAGTAGAATGGCAGTGATTGTGAGGATTTTTAAGGAGTTATTGGTAATAGTCAGTATTATGATGGCTACTGTAATCATCATGAATATGAGGGGGGCTAGGATGGTGAACACTAGCATGGTGAGGGGAAGGCTCCCTATGTCGACTATGAGACCTGATCCTGCCGCGGACTTGAACGTGGAGTATGTGCCTCGTCACTCCTTCGTCTAGCCTTCTGCAACTACACGTTCTGCAAGAACCCTCCAAGAACCTTCACTGGAACTCCAAACAATGCCTGCAAAACACACAGACGGGGCCGCTAGCGGCCGTTGTAGCTCCGACGCTCAAGTCAGATAACAGGAACACCAAAAACTCTCTCTGAATCTCTCTGTGAGACTCGTGGGTGCTCTGATCCACTTTCTCTCTCTGTGGCTCAATTTTGTTATCACTGTGCAACGTGTACAAACGTTCCCACAATGACTCAGAAACTGTCTGTAGTAAATCTGTGTAAACTTGTAATCTGAAAAACTTGTGTGTACCTGACATATCGTGGAGTACTTTTATACTTGGGCCGCGCCTCTCTCTCAGATGGTGACACGTGGAGGCATGCAACTGGCATCTAGCCGTACACGTGTCACACCTGGAGGGCTTCTACGCTTTTCTCTGTCTGGCTAAGTTATCCTCTTGCGGAGTAACTTAGCACGTTTCTTCTCTCTGAGTGAGTCGCATGCTCCCAGGAGAGCACCAGGTGTGGCTGGTCTAAGCACACTCACCAGGCGCATCCTGCCTGCATGGTCTGACCGCACGGTGCTATGCACGTAATGGGTTAAGAGAGTCACTGATCACTGACCAGTTTGCTAGCTCCCTTATGCCATCCTCATGCACGACCCTACCGGCGAGCAGCTCTTCTTCTTCTGGTTTGACATCATGCGAGGTGCATGCGTAATGCTCTCGCTGGGAGCCTGAGTCCCAGCTTAACACGTGTAGCAAGAAACCCTAATGACCATGCCCCGATGACCGTGCGGTGCTTCATTACTTTCCCCCGATGACCGTGCGGTGCCTCATTACTTTCCCCCGATGACCGTGCGGTGCCTCATTACTTTCCCTCAATGACCGTGCGGTGCCTCATTACTTTTCACGCTTTGCTTCCAGGCGCTTATCTAGGCACTGATCTGGGGGTGGTGGCCACTTAGCAACTGACCACCGGTCATCGTGATCTCCTCCCTGATTCACCGGCTCTCTTCTACCACGTGTCACCCTGTGAATGGTCCACGTGGTCATCTGCTGCTAACATCATCGACTATCGATGACCGACCGGATCAAGACCGATGAGGTTTTTGGTCACGTTCGAGCACAAAATGATGTAAAATATTTCAAATTTTTGTTAATTATAAGTCATGGTTTTGAAGAGTAGCAATTATATCGATGGGAGATGGAGTATTTAAATTCCTATGCACATTGGAATGATGCGAAGGATCACTCATAATGGAAATAAGAAGGGCAACTAGAAAGTTTCACAAGAAAAATTTGAGAACATAGAAAAAAAAGAGAAGAAAATGTGCACAACTAGTTTGAAAGAAAACAACGAGAGTGATTCAAAAAAATTTGTAAATGAAGAGAGTTGTTGGAAAATAAATTTAAGAGTGAAGTTTAGTAAAGGAAGCAAAAGTGAGAAATTATCAAGTTCACTCCTAGGAAAGCGAGGTGAGTCACAAGGACTTCTTAAGTACAAAGACTTTCCTAGCCAAATATTACCTTAAAGATATCTCACAAAAGTTTCCAAAAGAAAACCTCAAAACAATTTAGTAAAATAGGAAAATTGATGTATGTATGGAAATGCTCTTAAAAAATAAAGAAAGGTTTATCTAGGTGCAAGAAAAGAAAACTTGAAAGTATCACAGAGAGGTATAAAGAAAGAAAAAGAAAAAGAAGAGAATATTAAAGACAACAAGAAGCAATGCAAATGCTAGTCGAAACCTATGGAGATAGTGCAATGAACACTTAGAGCTCATTAACACACTACCCCACTAATGCATGAACTATTACAAAGTTCAGTGGGATTACTTAGTGGAGCATTTTTCCAAACAATGAAAAGAAAACAATTACTTGAGGGAAAATGTAAAAGACGCAAAATTTTATGATAGAAAAATTACAAGGTAAAGTAAATGTATTTGGTAAAGCTGTAAATGCAGTGTTTTGATTTGCTTCCTTTGAACTGAAGTAGGTTGAAAAGTTTTCTCTGGAATCCTTCTTACTCTTCTTGACAAAGAGTCTGGATAGCCAAGTAAAAGTCCCAAGAGAGTTGAGCAACCCCACTTCTTGAAGCACTACTAACTTACCAAAAATGTGTGATGTAGGAAGCCAAGAAATAAAGCAAGAAAAGCTAAAATTTGGAAAATCTAAAATCAAAGAGAATAAGTTGTGACAAACAAGAATAGAGATCCAATAAAAGATAAGCAAAAAATTAAGGCACCCAAGAAAAGGTAGCACAATCAAAAGGACCTAAGAAAACCTCTAGAAAAGATTAAAAACCAAAAATCTAGAGGGACTGTTCCAGAATATATACGAATTGATTTACAAAGCATTTGATTCTGAAATTTTTATGGTAGAAACTACACTCAATGAGGAACAAAATGGAACAAATTTGAGGTTATTTGGTTCAGTAATCACGGAGAGAAAAATACAACAAGGGTGCACAAACCGAGTAATGTGGACTAAAACTTAAACCAGATTTAGTACTAGCTATGAAACGTGTATGAATTATGGTAATTTGTATCAATTAATTGAAAATCTGAATACATGTATGAATTTTAGGGTTTTTATAGATGAAGGTGGCTTATTCCTTAAGCTACCATAACTTTAGTTAAGTAGACTTAACTATGGTGAGTGTGGTGGCTTAAGGAAGTCGTATGCATTCTTCTAAGGTGCTTTAGAAGCCTTTACTTGTGTGACAAGTTAGGGTTTCTAGAGTATCCTTATTTCATATATAAAATACTCTAAATGAAAAGTAAATTCTATACAAGTTATTCTTATTATTGATACAAATAGTTTGTCTGTCATTTATTCTTGTGTTTTGGTGGCGTTGGGTGGTCCTCCATCAAGTAGTATAAGCCTTTGAGCCTTTTTTGTTTTGTGTTCTTTGAGTTCTTATTGTACTATTTCTTCATTAGTGCTCTACTAATTCATCTAATTTCATTGTGTGTTGTGGTATTGTTCTTCTTTCATTTGAATTCATAGGTTTCTACTTTTTCCAGATTTTGAAATTTTTACCTAACTTTTCCAATTTTATTCTGGGTTCATTTTAAATCTAAAAATTCTGAAAACTTTTTATATGAAAAATTTTATATGATTTTTGTATCCAGTTAAATAGGAACATCCAAAAAAAAATACAAAAAAAGATATAAACAAGAATAGCTAAGACGTTTTGTGTGCGGAAAAATAAATTTTCCAGTTTTGTTTGCTCTCGATCTGGGTATTATTACACCTTATTCCTTTGATTTTTTTATCTTAATTTTTTACTAAACCTTCCTTATTGTGTTGTGGTTAAATTTGAGCCTTAAATTCGTTCCAAAAAATTTTTAATAAATTTTTTATTCATCTCTACCAGTGCTAAAAAATGGGTCAGTTCTAAAAACCTAGTGTTCTATTTTTTTGTCAAACTGTTTGATTTTTTTGTCACTGAATACTCATGAGTTTGACATGAAACTTTTTGTGTTTTATCATAAATTGTGTTGAGGTTCTTACATAAAATTTCATTCACTGATTCTTTTGGAAAAAAAATTCATAAATTCTACACTAGTCAATGCCATTTCCATTCTAGATTTTCTTTTTTGTGATCTATTCTAGAGCCATTCTTAGGTTCCATTTGTTTGTGCTAACTTTTCTTCTTAGTCTTAATTTTTGTTTGTAATTTTTTTGGATTTTCATTGCAATTGTCTCATCATATTCCTTTTGTTTTAGTTTTTTAAATTTTATCTTTTATTGCTTTTATTTTATTGGACTCAATATTGGTGAAAGGTGTAGATGTATCATTTGTGATTTTGTGGAAGAGGACCTTTATGCTACTTCTTTGAGAGTGACCATTTTTCCTTGAGAATATCTATCAAAGAAGAGGAAAGGAAAAAGAGAACTCATAGGACATAGTCATTGATCATCCACACAAAAGAACTTTATTCACCAATGTAATTCATCAAGATTGTTGCCCTATTTTTTTTTTCTTGAATTTTTGTATCATAGAATTTTATGCAATTTTTACTTTCTTTACTTTTGAGTATTTTGGGAATATGCTCCAAAGGCAATGCCAATAAATGTTGTAATAGTAAGAAAACATGCATTAGTGTAGAAGTGTGTCAGTGGGCTCTTAGTGTCAACTACTGATACAATCTAGTAGCCAAGAAGATAGGACTCAAGAGACAATTCACATTGTAAGCAATCATCTCAGCAATTAAGTCAAGACCCCACCAAAGATCAGATGGACCTCATTAGAAGAAGAACTGGGTATAGACCAGAACACCAAATGTTCTTTCTTCTGGTCTTTTTAAAAGAGAAAAACATGTTTGTAAATAAATTGGGCTCACTTTGGGGGTCCAAATAGCAAAATAGGCTAGAGTAGGTTCACATATCATAAAAGGGAGTGTACTTAGCGAAATGGGCTTGTACCAAGCCCACTTTTTCAAGACAAGGCACCGAGAATTAGGGTTTTTAACCTACCTTGGAAGATGTGCCTAAAGGTGCAATTTTGACCATGGTCAACATCCTAGGCAGCCCCTCTCCCTTTGTCCATTTTACCCTTCCCCATCTTGCCCACCATGACACCCATTCCTATAAATAGGGTGTTTTGCCTCATGTATTCACACATTGAATTTTATAGTAAAGAAACTCTGCAGGAGTGTTTTTGTGAGACTTGTGAGCTCTATTTTTGGGATCTTATCTTGGGTAGGTAAGGCTCTTTGCACCACTCATCTTGGAGTCCTCTCTTCTCCAAGTGGCGTGACATCCCTTCTTCTTCCATAAGCTTTCTTCACCCCTTCCTCTTTTTATCTTTCTTTTTGCACCATCCATTCCATTCCTCTTTATGATATCACGCTTCTCTTTTAATTTTGGTTATCACTTTTCTTTATTCATCTTATGTTCCTTACATTTCCGCAATTTACTTTCATCATCATAATCACCATATTGTGTTTTTCTCTTTGCCCTCTAGAAGTGAACCTTCACTTGGTTAAGTTCGTGTCCAGTGGGGATCTTCTTTGGGTTCTCACCTGATGTGATTTGATTTTATGATTTACCATTTTATGGTGACACTTTACTTAAGATTGGATTTTAAGACAATTAAGGTGATGACCTAAGGAAAATCTCCACTGGACATTAACTTAACCAAGTGGTTAAGTGTAAGGACCTAGAAACTTTAATTGGAATGAAAGTGTTACATTTAAATAATTTCAGAAGATGTTATTATTTAAAATACAAAGAACTGATAAATGAAGTTTCGTAGTGGTCGGACCTCGGATGTCGCCCAAGGTCTGGGGTCAGCTGGTAGAGGTCGGTCGGCTTATCATTGTATTAACATAGTAGTCAGGTGCGATGACTTTATCGAGAGGTAATCACGTGGATGTGCTCGAGGAAGACATGTGGATCAAGAAGAGTAAAGGAAGAAAAGTGTAGCTAAGAAGTCTTCTACGAGATCGCCGTTATTGAAGACGGAGGCGATCTCCGACTTCTCTGGGACATAATCGCCTGTCGCCTAGAGGAGACATGACCGCCAATCGCCTATGGTGTACGTGATCGACGGGAGTGCACGTAGTATGTGGTCAAGATGCTGGATTAACCATAGTGGGTTCCAAAAACCACGCGTATCAAGGTATGGGTTAAGCCTTAGATACGCTGTGCATGCGAAGCTCTATGCTTGAGCATAAGAGATCGCCCTTAGTGTTGCATGCATGGGCGCATGAGGAGTGGTGCTTATCTACTCTTGGAAATGTGAAGCTACCGACGTCACCAAGCCATGTGGAGGTGATACCTTGGATGTAACATAGTGGGATGAAGAACCTTCAGCAAGGTGTGACGATATGACATCGGTGAGCAGAGTAATGTTCTCGTCACACACAAGGGTGATAAGAGAACGCCAACAGGATGAGAGGAACATCGGTCATCAACCAGGATGGGAGACACATCGGTGGTCTGCCAGGGTGAGACATCGGTGGTTTGCCAGGTTGAGACATCGGTTGTCTGCCAGGGTGAGACATTGGTGGTCCTCCAGGGTGAGACATCGGTTGTCTGCCAGGATGAGGAATCAGTCATCACCGGGATGAGGCACGTTAGTCATCGCCGGTATGAGAGACAGACGGTCATCGCCAGGATGAGGGACACATCGGTCATTTTCCAGGGAGAGATATCGGTCGTCCTCCAGGATGAGGCCTCGGTGGATAGTCATCGCGCGAGCGGTCATCGGTGGAAGGTTATCGCGCGATGTCGAGTTTCACACAGATAAGATGGGACCCAGGCTCCCAGCATGAGACGTCCTGCACGCGCGACACGTAGACAAAAAGGGTGGTTCAGAATAGTGACATCAGAGTTTTGGCATGCGCAGAGTCACGCGTAGTCGTACTGTTCAGGGAAGCGTACACGCAAACTTCCCTGTAGAGTGGGTGGTGGCAGCGGCTTTTGTGGACAAGTTGGTTTAAGATTCAAAAACCCACTTCTGAGAGGCAGAGGATGTTGCAGTGGTTCAAGAGTGAAAGAGTGAGCTCACCTTCATCCTTCTCTTTTCTCTCCTTCGCGCTGTGATTCAGGCATCCTCAAGCACCAGTGCGACGAGCGACGACTGCCCTTGGAGCACCTGGGAGGTTCTCTGCAAGTTCTACAAACCCGACGCTAAAACAGAGCCAAGGCATCCTTTAAGCTCGGTGGGTTTTGGAGCTCTTGGTGTTTTGCGCAAGTCCAGGTAAGGGAAGCTAGCCTTATTTCCAACGAAAACCTTATAGTAGATGATTGAGATGATGGGGCGACGTGGTCGTCGGTTTTCAACTGTTATTGTATAATCCCCTGTTTTTGAACGAGATCGCCGGTTTTGGCGTTGTTTTTCGAACTCCCCTGTTTTTGGTGTTGTTTGAAACTGTTTGAGATTTAAATGTGATATTCGAAAATCTGAACCTTGGCATGAGTTTTGCTGTGACTGGAATCGTTCATTAAGTGTTGTATGACGTGTGAATGTTGTGAATGTGGGATCAAGGCATAGTATTTTCAGGAAAGAAAATACCGTGTAAGATCGTATGTAATGTGTATTGACTAGGGGCTTGTCTAGAAGGAAATATCCTGACTCTGCTGATATAATGGAATCACATAGATGAAGTTATTCAGTTGTGGAGAGTCGAAGGAGGTCATATGAATGGGTGAGTCGTGTGAAAAAGAACGAGCTCGGCCTGTTATATGAATTAACCCTGTCATATCGGGAGAGTGATGATATTGAGATTATGTATGCGCATGGCTGTGTGGATTTCACAGCGACCCTGTGTGGATTTCACAGTGGTGTGGTATGACAAGTGCAGATCTCTGAGCCTGAGTCAACGCACGAGTCTTCCGGAAGTAGTGTCAAGTGTCTTGTGTGATGAGACAGTGGAAGTCTGACGTGAGAAATGAGGAACATTGAAATTGATAGACACTTGATGCATTATGTGAATTGAAAGATTTTTGAGGAATTGTGAAATATGTGATTTCTTGATGGCTGTGTGATATGAATGAGGAAGTGATGGACTTTTGTGAATGTTTAAAAAGGCTGATCTATGTTGGTTGTACAGTTCATAATTTAAAGTTTAAAAATATCTAGCTTACCCTTTGTATTGTTATGTGGCTGTTTTCTCTTAAAACTGTGATGATCGTGTATGTTACACGGGAGCAGATGATCTTCCAGGGAGTAGATCTCCTCAATGAGTGGTCGCCGGGAGGAGATCGCCTGTTTCTATCTCTACGTGGTGATCGCCTGTTTTCTGTTCTGATAGCAGATCGGCTGTTTTGGGTCTTCTGATAGGAGATCACCTGTTTTGTCCTTTTCAAGCTGTATTTGGTTTTTATTTCGAAACAATTGATGGAATGTATTAAAACCCTATAAGAGGGACGTCTCTTTTTGAATACGATGTACGGGATGATGTATTTTCAATATCTAATACATATGTTGATTTTATAAATTTAATATCTACGCTTTATTCTATTATATAAATAGGAAAAGGTTTTGGAGGGATGTTACATTAAGTAGATGTGAAGGTTCATTTCCATAAGGCAAAGAGAAAAAAGACATGAATATGTGATAATGGATGCAATAGCCGAAACTTAGAAAGGAGAAAAGGAATGCATCAATGGTGTACAAGTCATTCCAAATGATGATCCTTACTCATAAAGAGTCTCCAAAATTGAAAACACACAGACAAGATAAGGAAACTAAAAAACATGAAAATGGAATGGAAAAATGGAAGAGATGATGAAAGAAGAACTTATGGATATAGGGCTATGGTGAATCGCGCCACTTGATGGGGTGGAACCACCAAGATGAGTGGAAGGAGGCCACCACTTGAGAGCATCATCACCAACAAGATAAGACCAATTTGGAGGAGACTCACTCACTCACTACTCACACAAAAATTGTGCAGAATTTGTTTACTATAATTTTCAACTTGAAAATACATGAGGCAGGCCTCCTTATTTATAGGTGAAGGAGCCTTGGAGAACAAGCTTAAGGGGTAGGATGGGAAGAGGAAAAAATGGGCAGCCTTAGGGTTTGACTAAGTCAATCCCGCATCCTAGGCTTGTCCTTCTAGAAACTAGGTCAAAATGCCTTCCAAATGGGCTAGGAACAAGCTAAAATGATGCCCACACCCCCTATTATGCTTAAGGCACCTTATTCTAGCCTATATTTTCTATTTGGACCCCTAAAGTGAGCCCAAATTATTTACAAACATATTCTATTTTTTTAAGAAGACCAAAAGGAAGAACTTCTGGTATTCCGGTTTATGGCTTCTCTTTATTTTGTTGATTCTTTCTTAAGGTTTGGTGAGGCCTAGTTTTGTATGTTGAAATGACTGAACCTTTTGGGAACTTGCTATGTCCTTAGTCATCTCTCGATTTGTATCATCACCCACTGGTGCAGAAACGTAAAACAAATGCGGTTATTTTCATTTTACAAATGCGGCTAAACAACCGCATTTGATCGACACGCATTTGTAAATAAGAGATTTACAAATGCGGTTAAACAACCGCATCTGTAAATACTATTTACAAATGCGGTTGTTTCCCGTAACCGCCTCTGTAAATGCTCCAGAGGTGTGCCAGGTTTCATGAATGGCAATGATTTACAAATGCGGTTGTTTACCTTAACCGCATTTGTAAATCAAGGCAATGATTTACAGATGCGGTTGTTTATCTTAACCGCATTTGTAAATCAAGGGAATGATTTACAAATGCAGTTGTAGTAAACAACCGCCTCTGTAAATCACATTTACAGATGCGGTTGTAGTAAGCAACCGCATTTGTAAATCATTCCCTTGATTTACAAATGCGGTTAAGGTAAACAACCGCATTTGTAAATTAGGTTTTTTTTTTTTTAGAACTATTTGGTTAGTTGTTTTCCCATACGAATTATCTTATGCAGTTTCATTATACCCATCCCAGCCAGGCAGACAAATAAACAGATTCAGAGAAACAAAGTCAATTTATAGTAATTGATCAAAATGTATACAAAAATAGTAATAATCTCTATCTATTCTTACACTATTGATCAAATCGTAGAGTTATAAAAGTTTAGGAAATATGTGGACCAAGATTGTCTCACATATGTCATGGCTTCCGAACTCATGGGTTCCTCATCCGTGAAGAACTGCATTTCAAAATGGTTGACACATAAATTAGTTTTAAGATAGATAAATTAGTTTGAAGTTATAAAAATAATTTAAGAAATCTTACCTCTTGCCAATTACTTGTAAGACCTAGTCTTACAATGGTACTCATCCATTGCATGACGTAATAGCCACACTCATAGCTTCCTGGTTGTTTATTACACTATAATTCAATAAATTGTAAAAGTTAGTATAATTAAACAATGAAAAAAAAAAGAAAAATCTTACATACCTTTAATCTTATCCAGTTCAAATTTTGAAAATTTGAATTCGATCTCCCTTTTAGAATGTTATATCCACGCCATGAACTGGTTGAGACAAAAAACCTTGTTAGTGGATTACTTATAGTATCAACCATAGTTAAGTTTATAGTGTACTTACTTATCAATGATATTCTTAAAACTTGTGGATATCTTCTTGTGTAGGGAACAGAACCACAAAGCCGTCCTATCCTTCAGTGATAAGACAAGTAATTGCCAATGACCCCTATATCATCCATGAAAATAGTTGAGTAAATTTATAAAACATGAATATAATAAACTTTTAACATATATATATATATTTAAACTTACTCGTTAATATAAGGGCACAAATAAACCTCTTTTCCCTCTTTTTCCAGGGTGTTAGTGATGTATGATTGGGTCTCATTTGTCTTTGCTCCAGTGGGATTAGTATATGCAGGATCTAAGAATCCATACACATTTTCCTTCCCCTCAGTGACAGAGACACCATTCAAAAACCTACAAGTAATTAGTTAAATCATAATGAATGCTAATTTAACATAAATGAAAATGAAATGTAGGTAACGATACTTACATCATAAAAAATTGAATGATATTTATATTCAGCTCCTGATCCCCAGCTACAAATTCTAGCAGATCTGACATGTATATGTACAATGGTAGCTCAGGGTTTGTTTCAAAAAAGGTATCATCCCATGGAACTTCCAGAGGATCTCGTCCAAGTTGTCTAGCAACTATAGCTAAGGAAGCTATAGGATCGTCAAGCGGAACCTCTTGTTTCTTTTTCGGACTTGGTTTCCGACGAGGTTTCTACAAAAAGAAAAAAGATTTGTTATAAATTACATGTAATATATAAATATAAATTAGCACATGAAATGAAATTATTACCAGTGGTTGTGGCATATATCGAATCAGGTGTCTGGGCCAGGCTACAAAGGACTGAAATGCTTCGGCCACAGTTGTTACCTCTTCTGAAGGTAGTGGAAGACGAGCATCAGGTACTCGTACTCTTTCAACCGTGACCTTTGCTGCATCAGGGGAGAGAGAAACATTATGTAAGGTGGTGGCGTCTCAATAGACTTTTCCAATGGCCACCACCTGAGGAATGATGCCACCTTCTACCAGTAGCTCACATTGCCTCGTCTGGCCAATGATATCATCCCCTGATGCTGTAGGAGCTGCACAACTCCCCTTTGTGCTCTTGGGAGCGGGACTAAGAAGCGTCTGAATCGGCTGCTCAGCACAAAGTTGTTGCGATATCTCTTGTCGCAACTCTAGCCTCATCTTTTCCGTCTCCCTTCTCATCTCATCCATTAGTTCCTGACATAGCCTTTGCTCCATTTCTTTTTTGCTCTCTTTGGAGGAGGAGGATGAGTGTCGTGGTGCAGCTCCAAAATAAAGTCTAATCCCAACTCCTTGTCCAGCTGCACGAACACGACCAGAGTGCTCAGGTTGTCCAATTGCTTCAACAAGGATATCGCGACGACCATCAGCAAGAAAATTACCTTGGGAGTCCAAGGCATCCTGCAAGAGACAAAAATCATGAGGTTTTATTATAAGTAATGCATCATAATAGATGAAAAAAGGCTTAAATAACTTACAATTTTTTCAATGATAAGCCCTGATTGCTCTGAACTTGGTGCACCTGACTTCTTAATTCGGGCCCTCTTCCATTTGTCATGGCGCGTAGGTGGTGATGGAGGATAAGTGACCCCTGTTTCCACATCCTGAGATGCACTCCCTTGTCTGGATTGCTCCTTTTCAACCATCAGTGCTTGCTCAAGCTTTCGATACCCCGCACGAGACATTACGTGCGGGGTAAGATTCTTTAAAGCTATTTCTTGAGCTTTCTTCCGCCGATGCTGTCATAATTGAAATAAACAAAGTGAATTCAATAATATTAACTCATTAATGTTATATAAGTCAAAATAGTTAAGTAGCTTCACTTACAGTCCATTCTTCAGTTAGACGGCTTTCTTTAAAAGCAAGCCATGTCTCTTCATCAATAAAATTGTATCTTTCACAAGGACTTTCATCCTTAAGCTTACCAAAAATGTATCTCGTCGTGAGTCTTGACTTAAAGGCACGAAACTTTAGTCCGATATTGGATAGAATCCTTGATTGAAGCGGTTCCACATTAGGAATTTCAAAATTTGCCTGGAAAATAACATAACCAAAGTAAAGTTAGTCAATGAATATTAAATAGCTTTATATGATAACAATAATTATGTAAAGCTTACCAGAACATCCTCCCACAGCATGTTTCGGTCGACCTCTGACACCTCGTCCCATGAATTAATCAAAACGGAGACTCTCTCACAAGAAAGAACTCCAAGATAGCTATTAAACTCATCTGCATTAGGACCTGATGCCATTCCAGTGTTGACGTCAATGTCAACAGCTGTCTTCTCACCAGCGGCACGTTTCTTTGCCAGACGCTTCATCCTAGTAGGTCCTCTGTTGCCTCGTCCGGATCGGGGTCTAATTGGAGTTTGATCGTCACCCATATCTCTGTTAAAAAAATTATTTAACAAACATTAGTTCATCTGCATGGAAAGAAAATCATATCAAACAAAAACATAATATAGTAAATGCATATTATAAAAAAATATTTCTAAATTTATTACCATAATGGGTTACAAGTTCATATGTAAATTCCTTCACTGTGGTCTTTACGGGTTGCATGTACATGATCAAGTACATCGTCATCTTTATTAGTTATCATTGGTGTGAATGAATGGGGTTCACCATTTTCAATATCATCTATGGCCTCCCCTTGTTTTTTCCCGTGTAAAACAACATACCAATGTTCTGACGTAGGATCTTTCACGTAGAAAACTTGAGATGCTTGTTGAACCATTATAAATGGCTCATCTCGATACCCTATCTTTCGAAAGTCCACTAGTGTGTATCCTGATTCATCAATTTTAACCCCACTTTTATTGTCAACCCATATACACTTGAAAACTGGAACTGAAAACTTAGTATAGTCAAGCTCCCATATCTCTTCTATAAATCCATAATATGCCATTGATCCAATTACAGGATTTGTATCTTTCGAGGTGGAAAACTGCATTGACTCGGCTTCAAGAGTAACACCAGAATTTCGAACTGTACTCTTTTCATCCATAGACTTAGTGTAAAATATACAATTATTCACTTCGTACGCTTTACAAGAAATGACATCAAACTTCAATCCAGCAGCCAACCAGGTCAAGGTCTCCGATGCCGTTGAATCCTTTAACACCTCCTCTTTAAACCAAGGCATGAATGTTCTATTATGTTCCATCAAGACCCATTTGTCTGCTTGTCTTGGATTATTTGCCTTCACAATGGCTTTATGAGCTTCTATGTAAGGTATAACTTCATCTATATTATTCAATATATACAAATGTGCTTGCAAGACTTCTGACCGAGATTTGCTTACAATATTCACACCGCGTAAACATTTACTTGTAGAACGCCTATGGTGCCATGAATTAGCTGGAAGACCTATTGGATTTGCTTTTGACATGTAATCTGAACAAAATTCAATACTTTCTTCAGCTATGTACCTTTCAATCATTGAAGCTTCTGGACGATGATGATTTTTCACATAACCTTTCAAAATTTTCATATACCGCTCAACAGGATACATCCATCTTAAGTACACTGGTCCACACAATCTAACCTCTCTAACCAGATGCACAAGTAGATGAACCATGATGTCAAAAAAAGATGGAGGAAAAAACATCTCCAATTCACATAAGATAACAATAATTTCATCTTGAAGTTCATCTAGTTTTAATGGATCAATGACTTTACAACAGATGGAAGAGAAGAATGAGCACAAACGGGTTATGGTATGTCTAACATTTTTTGGTAAGATCCCACGAATAGCTACAGGCAGAAGTTGTTGCATCAAGATGTGGCAATCATGAGACTTCAACCCAATTAGCTTCAAATCTTGTATTGACACTAGGCTCTTCACATTTGAGGAATGTCCTTGTGGCACTTTTACACCCTTTAGACATTGACAGAAACTTACTTTTTCATTTTTTGACATGGTATAACAGGCTGGGGGCAAATATGTACGCTTACCCATTTCTATCGGTGCCAACTCCCCTCGTATGTTCATCTCAACCAAATCTAAACGAGCATTTAGACCATCCTTCGTCTTCCCGTTAATGTTAAGAAGTGTACCAATTAAGCTATCACACACATTCTTCTCAACATGCATTACATCTATACAATGTCTGATTCCTAACCTCGACCAGTACGGAAGATCAAAGAAGATTGATTTTTTCTTCCAAATGTTAGTCACAACTGACTTTTTTTTTGACTTACCGAAGGTGTGGTCTATGTTATTTACCTTTTCGTAAACCTCAGCAGCAGTTAGTGGAGTTGGTGGACCACTAGTCTCTTGGTGTCCATTAAAGGCTTTTTTCAACCTCCAGTAAGGATGATGACTTCTAAGAAACCTCCGATGGCGAAGATATACTGTCTTCCTTCCATGTTTCAATTGTTGAGAAGCAGTGTCTTCTTCACATATTGGACATGCTTTATGACCCTTAACACTATAACCTGATAAGTTACCATATGCCGGAAAGTCATTGATGGTGCAAAATAACATGGCATGAAGCTTGAAAGTTTCATTAGCAAATCCGTCAAATACTTGAACACCCTCATCCCACATTAACTTCAAATCTTCGATTAAGGGACTTAGATAAACATCTATGTCATTCCCTGGCTGTTTCGGACCAGATATCATCATAGACAACATCATGTACTTTCGCTTCATGCACAATCCAGGAGGTAAGTTGTAAATAACTAGTAAAACAGGCCATGAACTGTGATTTGTACTCATATTACCAAACGGATTCATTCCATCTGTAGCTAGACCAAGTCGGATATTTCTTGATTCTTTATCAAACTCTGGAAACTCATCATCAAATTTCTTCCACTGAACAGAATCAGCTGGATGTCGGTACATGCCATCACATTTCCTCTCATCTGCATGCCATCTAAGATTCTTAGCATCGTCTGGGTTTGCAAACAAACGCTTCATCCTTGGAATGATGGGAAGATACCACATAACCTTCATTGGGGGTCCATGCTTTTCCATCTCTTCAATAGTATCATCATCTGTTTGTTTCAATTTATAACGTGATAACCCACACCTTGGACAACTTTTCAACAATTCAAAATCTTTCCGATATAATATACAATCATTAGGACATGCATGTATCTTTTTATACTCCATACCCATTGGACAAAGAATCTTTTTGGCCTCGTAATTACGATTAGGTAGAGTATTTCCCTCTGGAAGCATATCCTTCAACAGCTGGAGCAATTCCGTGAAACTTTTATCGGTCCATCCATTTAGTGCCTTCAAATTCATCAATCTTAACACTGCCGACAACCGTGTGAAGTTATTAGTTGATCCAGGATACAATGGAGTCTCTGCATCGCTTGACATACTTCCATATCCATGCGCTTTTGCAAAAGACTCAGCTCCCACATCACAAATCATGTCCTCCAATCGATCATCAACTACATCATCGTGTTCTGCTTCATCCGTGGTGGATCCCACATATTCTTTAGTTACGAAAACACGTGGTAAATTTAATAATTCACCATGCCATGTCCAAGTTGTATAAGATCGAAGAAACCCATCACATAGCAGGTGTTCCCTCATGATATTCACATCCAGTATCCTTCCATTCAAACAGTTAACGCACGGACACCTAATCTTTCCTCCATCACGACCACTATTAATCGCGTTACGCTGCGCAAATTGTATAAATTCTTCTACTTCTCTTTCGTACTCATCACTTATACGAGCACAATGAATCCAACTTCGATCCATTATATATTCTGCAATATAGATACCTAGGATTTTCTAATAAGTGTTCTATCTCATGCATTTGCTGAGGGTCGAACACCCCCGGACTCAATACCAGCACGTATTATTGTCGGAGGTCCAAATACAAACACGATATTCTATTCTAATGTAACAACTAACATAACATAAATTCTACTATGAACTAACAAATAATTACTAAATAATTTAAATTTTAGAAAATAGAAATTATATAATACAAATTATATAAATTAATACAAATTTATATTAAATAATATACAAATTATAATACATAAAAAAAAATATTCAAAGTACAGCAAAAAAAAATTAACAAAACTAACATAAAAACTACTAACTAAATAATATAAATTTTAAAAATTAAAAATTATATAATATAAATTTATATTAAATAATATACAAATTATAATAAATAAAGTCAAAAATTCAAAAAATCTAAAAATCAACTAACCTTGTGTGCGAAGATGATGATTCAACTGATAGAAAACCAGAGGTGGAAGCGGGGCGCGACAGCGGCGAGCAATGCAACACTAACTTCAAGCACTGCGCAAGGAAAAAACCATATATAAGAACAGCATTCCTAAAGCGAACTGAAGAGAATGAAATGGGATACGAAACTCACAATGGAAGCAATAACAATGAAGATGCACAGAAGCAAGGAACACAGCGCAGCGCAGCAACAGCGACAAGGAAGAGCAGAGCAGAAAGAGTGAAAGTGCAGTGGCGCGCTTCAAATTTTAGGTTAAAAACATTTTACAAATGCGGTTATTAGTTAAAACCGCATTTGTAAATGAAAGTTTTTCATTTACAAATGCGGTCACGCGTATGACCGCATTTGTAAATGAAAGGCATTTCATTTACAAATGCGGTCACGCGTATGACCGCATTTGTAAATGAAAGGCATTTCATTTACAAATGCGGTCACGCGTATGACCGCATTTGTAAATGAAAGGCATTTCATTTACAAATGCGGTCACGCGTATGACCGCATTTGTAAATGAAAGGCATTTCATTTACAAATGCGGTCATGTGTATGACCGCATTTGTAAATGAAAAACTTTCATTTACAAATGCGGTTTTAACTAACAACCGCATTTGTAAAACAAACTAATTTCAAAAATGCCACCGCGTTTTTATTAAAGGTGTTTTAGCGCGAAACCGCACTTAGAAAGGAGTATTCCTTTCATCATTTTGCACTAGTGACCTTACATTGCTAAAATAAAAAATCATAAACAAAGAGCAACCAATTAGAATGTGCAATCCTAAAATCAACTCACATCAACTACACTTTCACTTTAGGACTCATCTAGTTTACTTTCTCACTTGCATTTTATTTCTTGCTTTATTTCTATGTATTACTTTCCTTCCTTTGTTTTCTTGTTTTAAGTCTCTGTGATACATAGGATTTTATCTTTCTTGCTATTAGGAGATCTTCCTTTGATCTTAGGTTCATTTTATTGCATTCACACACTCACCTTTTAGGTTTCTTTATAAAACTATTTTGAAGTTCTTTGAGGGAACTTTTCTGAGGACTATCTAGGGTAAGCTCTGGCTAGGAAAGTCTTGTACTTAATTAGTCTATTGTGACTCACCTCAAAACTTGGAGAAAACTCATTTTAGATTCCTTGATTTACTTCACAAAAATTAAAAATATTTTTGAAAATATTTATCACTCAAGTTGAATTGAATTTTTTTTGTAAAAACAATTTTTGTTTAATTTAACAATGGGTGAACATAGCATACTACATAACACAAGTCATGACATTTTAAATCTAAAGATAAACCTCGAAAGAAAATTTATTTTGTTGATCCTATTGTGTCTCCACCTCCAAACGAAAGACGTAAAACTCCTTATATTACTTCCACTATAATAGATAAAAAATCTTCTTGTCAGGAGAAATGTTTCATGGTCAGAAGACTACTTGGTAACCATTCTAGTAATCTAGAAGAATCATTACAAGAAAGTCTATTCCATACAAGATGTAAATTTTTGGCAAGAAATGTTCTTTAGTTGTGGATAGTGGATTCTGTTCTAAGTGTTGCAATGAAAGAGAGGTCAAGCTTTTTTTAGGACACTATGCTAAACATATTTTGAGTCACATTGTGCCTTTAAAATCTTGTGATATTTTCTTTGAACAACTTAGACGATCTGACTGTGCTCTTGTGATATTTTGTTAGAACAACCTTCATCCATGGTTCAACTTCATCCATAGAAGTCACAAATATGCCCCACCTTCCGCAAGAAAGAACTAAACCAAAGAAACAATGCAAATCAAGCTAGAATTACATCAATTGGTATTTAGAGCCTTGGTTGTCTTCAAGAGATAAGTTGTTTTAGCTTGTGCTTTTTTTTCTTGTTTACTCGCTATTTTTTATGTCTTGAATCTGTTTTTCATTTTTTTCCCACCATTTAATTTTTGTTTTGTTTTCTTTAATCGATTCAAAATGCTTAATACTTCTTGAACCATCCATTCTTGTGTAGTAGGAATTCTATTTGTGTTGCTTGTGTTCTTTTCAATTTTTTTGAGTCTTCTTTCAATTTTATTTTCAGTTTATGGTGTTTTATTTTCATTTTTTAATCCATTACATGTTTTCATAAGTCATGTCATTTCCATTTATGTCATAAGATTCAAGTAGTACTTTGATTCAATTTTAGTTTCCTGCTTTTTTTGTGTGTAGACCACAAGGTGTTTATCATATTGTGCCTTTTGTGTGCTTTTCTTTTTCTGAAACTTTGAGTCTCTTATCTTGTTAGTAGATCATTAACAAGTTCATTAAAGTTAGGTTTCTATAAATTTTTGAATATATAATTCATTTTATTTGAATTCCTTAGATTTCTTCAAATTTGCACTTTTCCGGAAATTTTGAGTTAGCTGAAAAAATTATATCAATTCATATACTCTGAGTTTTGGTCTAAAAATTTTATGCAAAAATCATATATGTGTGAGAAATATTTTCCTAAAAATTCGTAAAAAAATTTGAAGTAAATAATATATAAATCTAGAAAGGACAAGAACTCGGATTCAAAGGGCTACGCGAAGTTCATAGCGCCCAACGAGGAACATTGTTGTTGGATTTATCATTTTTCATGTAAAAATCGAATTGATGTGCAATTTTTTCCCTGTTCTAAGTGGATTGAGGTTTCTATAAAAAAAAATTCAAGGCTAAATCACTTATGGGAAAAATTTATAAAATAGACTAGTACATAATAAAAAAATTCATTCTAGAATTTTTTTTTTTTTTTGAAATCTATTCTATTGTTATTCTTACGTTTCCCATTTGAGATCTTACTGTTTTTGTTAACTTTAATTGTTGATTTGTGTCTTAGAATACTCCTTCCAGTTGTCATAATAATTCCATTTGAGTTTAACAACTTTTTTAATTGAGCTTTTCTTGATTTCTATTTGTTGGCCTCCTAAGGTGAATTTCACCTTGTTTGGAATTGTGTTTTAGAAGTTGTGAAAGCTAATTCCTATTTGATGATTCCTTGTTAAAAACTTGCAAACAGTGCATAAAATTAAAGAGGGCAACAATTTAATGTTAAGAATCAAGACCATACAAGTGAAGGAAGAGTTGACAACTTGAAGAAATTAAAGAAAATCATTAAAGATTGTAGTAATAGTAGCATTGTATCACGAAACCTTTGTGTTCAAGTTTATTTTTCTTACATTAGTTGGTTACGAAAATGCTTCCAAAGCAATCCCATTAACAAAACATTGTAATAATCAAATCTATTCATTAGTAGGTGAAAGTGTGTCAAGGGGCTCAAAGTATCACTTGTACTTTCACATAGGACACGTCTAGTTTACTTTCTTCACCCTTTCTTATTTTTCTTTAATTCATTCTCATTTAATTTCTTGCTTTCTTTTATCTTTAACTCTCCATGATACTTAGGTTATTTCTCCCCATTTGTATTTAATCTTCTTTTGATCGCTAGGCTTGCACACACCACATTTAGGAAACAAAATTGTTTTGAAGTTTCTTTTGAGAGAAATTTGTTAAGACTATCGGAGGTAAGCTTCGGCTAAGGAAAGACTTGGTATTTAAGTAGTCCTATTGACTCACCACTCTTCCTTGGGAGTGAACTTGGAGAAAGTTTGACTTGTTGACCTTGATTGGAGCTTCACCAAATCTAAAACCTATTTGTGAAAATACTTATATCACTCCTTTTGGAAGTAAAACTTTTTATGAAAACCATTTCTTTTTAATTTCAAAATGAGTGATCATAACCATGCATGTAGTGTTCAAGGAAGTAATAGGGAACAAGAAGAGGGCTATGGGTGGAGAGAGGAACTTAGGTTTCTAAAAGAAAATGTAGAAAATTAAATAGAGAAGACAGATAGAAAATTTGATGATTTTAGAAATGAATTAAGAAAATATATGAAAGAAATGTTTTCCTTAATAAATCTCGATAAGGGCAAAGTGATGAAGACCTGAGAGATAGAGCTCCCATTAAGAATATCATTGATAGGTAAGTACACTATAAAATTAACTCTGTATGTTACTAATTAAGCATCTACTAACCCTCCAGAAGGATGACCCAGAGCATGACACAGGGTCCAAGGTTAGGTTAGGACCCACCACTAGCCAGTGCTTCAGAGCCCATTTAGAGGATCACTAGGAGTAAAGCCCAAGCCATGGGAGCTGAGCATCATCTAATTTCTTTGTTTTTAATTTCAGTAGAGTAAGGTCCATTTAGCATAATAGGGAGGTGTATTTATCATTTTAGCTTGAGCCTAGGCCCTTTAGTGTAAGGTTAGAAGGAGAAATAATTTTTAATAAACAAGTCCTCATAGCCTTCTCAATTGGAAAATATAAAGATGAGGTCTCGTGTGATGTTGTGCCAATGGAAGCCACCCACATCCTATTAGGAATTCCATGGCAAATTGATAGAAAAATTTTACATGATGGCCTTACTAATAAAATCTCTTTTACCTTCCAAGGGCATAAGATCATATTAAAATCTTTCTCCTAAAGAGGTAAATGAAGACCAAGTTAAAATGAAAGAGAAGAGAGAAAATGAAAAAAATGAAAAAAAGAGTGTTAAGAAAAGTCTTCTCATCTCCTCCAAAGGGGTAAAAAAAGTAATGCTAGCTCACAAGGATATCTTTATAGCTTATCCTAAGAAAAACCTTGAGATGGAGTCGGCGGTAGATAGTTCTAAATGTTTGGATCCTTTGGTAAAGGAGTTTCAAGATGTGTTCCTAGAGCCTCCTAAAGGATTACCTCCTCTAAGGGGCATTGAATATCAAATTGATTTTATACCCGAGGCTTCTTGATGGAGATCAAGTACAAGGCAAAGAAGCTAAAGGACAAATTAGCTCAAAATCCTTCATACCTCAAAGGATCACAAGGAGCAAGGCTAAAGTTTTGGGTAAAGGGCATCAAATGTTATCACTTTTTGTAATTACCCTTGTATAAACATTTGTAGAAATTTTGTAAATAATATAGAAATAGTATTAGGACAATGCCAAAAGAGGAAAACCAAAAGACACCTCTCATGTAAGGCATCTTAGTTGGAATTTTTAGGAAAGAGCTAGAAGAGTGCCTCTTCCTTTCTCTTAGGCGCTAGTTTGTGAGAAGGAACAAGAAGAGTGACTCTTCCAACTCCTTCTCCCTTGTAAATGACCTTCCCTCTTCATTATAAATAGAGGTGCATGGTACCTTGTATCATAAGTTGAAAATTGAAGTAAAGAAACTATCTTTAAATTGTGAGAGAGATTGCGAGACTTGTCTCTTCTTCTCTTCCATGTCTTATCTTGTGAGCTTTGGAGACTCTCAAGTGACAACACTCCTCACTCATCTTGGAAGAACCACCCTCCAAGTGGCATGAAGCACATCTCCAAAAGACTACAACCACATAAGTCCATCTTCTTCTTTCATCTTCCATAATTACCCATTTGTGTTCTAGTTGTTTGTTTCCATTTTCAATTGGTTCAATCTCTTCCTTATGATGTTCTCTTTCATTTGCTGCACTTAATAGCAATTTTAATTGGTTCAAACATGATATATGTGGCTGTTTTGGTTCGGCTTCCATTCATACCCATGTTCATGTTGAATTCTTGAGTTTCCATTAGTGGGTTTTGTTTCTTGGTGTGTTTCTATTGTTAGTTTCAATTCTTGTTGTGTTCTTGTTTTAATTCTTGTATTTTTGTGTTGTTCTTGTGTTCTTATTGAGTATTTGTTTATGTTCTTGATATTACCCATTTCGGTTTTAATCCTTGTTCATCATAATCATCACCTATTCATGTGTTTTTCTCTTGGACCTTTAGAAATGAACCTTCACATCTACTTAGCACTTGCTAAGTTAATGTCCAATGGGGATTTTCTCTAGGTGACTCTGTAACATCCCGCCAAAATACTATTCATGTTTATATAATGAAAATAAAGGTAACAAATAGATTGAAGTGAACAAAATATTATATATATATATGAAATGTAGTTTCTCCTCACAGGGAGTTTAATACAAATTCGGTCAAATTTTCCAGAAACATAAACAAAATACAGTAAAAAAAAACAAAGCAGGCGATCTCCTATCGGAAGAGACCGATCTCCTATCGGAAGAGGCCGATCTCCTATCAGAGGACCCAAAACAGCCGATCTGCTGCCAGAACAGAAATCGGGCGATCTCCTTCCGGCGACCACTCACTAAGGAGCTCTACTTCCTGGAAAATCATCTGCTCCCGTGTAAAATACACGATCATCACAGTTTTAAGAGGAAACAGCCAGAGGACAATACAAAGGGTAAGCTAGATATTTTTAAACTTTAAATTTTAAACTGGACAACCAACGTAGATCAGCCTTTTTAAACATTGACCAGAGTCCATCACTTCCTCATTCATATTACACAGCCATCAAGAAATCACATGTTTCACAATATTTTCAAGAGTCGTTCTATTCACATAATGCACCAAGTGTCTATCAATTCAATGTTTCTCATTTCTCACGTCAGACTTCCACTGACTCATCACACAAGACACTTGACACTACTTCCGGAAGACTCATGCATTGACTAGACTCATAGATCTGCACCTGTCATACTGCCCACTGTGAAATCACACACATTCACAGGGTCGCCGTGAAATCACACACATTCACAAGCGTATAATGAATCTCAATATCATCACCATCCAAGCATGACAGGGTTAATCCACACCACAGGTCGAGCTCGTTCTCTTTCAAACGACTCACCCATACGTATGAACCTCCTTCGACTCTCAACGCCTGAATAACTTCATCTATATGAATTCATTATCTCAGGAGAGTCAGGATATCATGACGAATCACCGATCAATGCACATCCTACACGATCTTACACGGTATTTTCTTTCCTGAAAATACTATGCCTCGATCCCACATTCACAACATTCAACACATCATACCACTCTCAACTAGATGATTCAATCACCGCAATAGTCATTTCAAAGGTTCATGTTTTCGAATATGTCATTTGAATCTCAAACAGTTTTCAAAGCAACACCCAAAAACAGAGAGTTCGCAAACAACGCCAAAACCGGCGATCTAGTTCAAAAACAAGGTATTTCGAAGACTGTATATAAAATCGGCGACCACGTCGCCCAAACACATAAGAACAGAGCATTTTACAAAGATGAAACGAAAACCGGCGACCACGTCGCCCTCACTTCAGAAATAGCTAAACTATGGCTTGTATTGAAAATGAAGTCTAGCTTCCCTTACCTGGACTTGCGCAAAACACCGAGAGCTCCAAAACCCAACGAAGCTTGAACCACGCCTTGTCTCTGTTTTCAGCGCCTGGTCTGTAGAACTAGCAGAGAACCTCTTAGGTGCTCTAAGGGCAACGTCGCTTGTCGCACTGATGCTGGAGGTTGCCTGAGTCTCAACGCAAGGGAGGGAAGAAGGGAGGGAGGAAGTTTGCACTCACTCTAACACTCTTGAGTCTGTAACGCTCTTTGCCTTCCCGCAGTGGCTTTTGAATCCCAACTTACCTGTCCACGCATGCTGCTGCTGCCACCCCTTCTGCAGGAAAGCCTGAGAACCACTGCTCTGAACAGTACTACCACTGTTGTCGCTTGTGCATGCCAACCACTGCTCTGAACAGTACTACCACTGTTGTCGCTTGTGCATGCAACCACTGCTCTGAACAGTACGACCGCGAGTGTCTCCTGCGCATGCCAACATTCTGATGTCACCACTCTAAACCACCCTTTTTGTCTACGTGGCGCGTGTGCAGGACGTTTCATGCTGGGAGTCTGGGTCCCACTTTACTCTGTGTGAAACTCGACGTCGCGCGATAACTTTCCACTGCTGACTCATCCTGGCGAACGACCGATGTCTCCTTCGCCCTGGAAGACGACCGATGTCTCCTTCGCCCTGGAAGACGACCGATGTCTCCTTCGCCCTGGAAGACGACCGATGTCTACCTCTGGGAGACGACCGATGTCTTCCCTGGCGACGCCCTCATAACTCTCGCGCCCTGGCTACGTCCACATGCATCGCGCCCTGGCGATGCCCGCATGCCTCTCGCGCCTTGGCCACGTCCACATGCCTCGCGCCCTGGCAATGCCCGCATGCCTCCCGCGCCTTGGCCACGTCCACATGCCTCGCGCCCTGGCAATGCCCGCATGCCTCGTGCCCTGGCAATGCCCGCATGCCTCGCGCCCACGCGATGCCTGCATGCCTCTCGCGCCCGCACGATGCCTGCATGCCTCGCGCCCTGGCGACGTCCACCTGGCGCTCATGTGAAGCAGGCGACCGGCGATCTCATAGCCTTCTAAACTTAACTTTTCCTCCCTTTTTAAATAAAACATACATAGAATTCTTTTAAAATATAACCCTTTTTATTCCAATTCAATTTTACAGGTCCTTACATTCTCCCCAACAAGAAAAATTTTCGTGCTCGAAAATTGGATTACAAGGAAAAGAGGTATGGATAGGCTTCTCTCATGGTTGCTTCTAACTCCCAAGTTGAATCACCCGATCTCTCATCCCACACCACTTTCACCATGCTGATGGTCTTGCCTCTGAGCTGTTTACCTTGCCTATCGTCAATCCTGACTGGTTTCACTTCAAAGGACAAGTCATCCCTGATCTGCACATCGTCCACTTCCAGCACATGACTGGGGTCTGCCATGTACTTCCTCAGCTGTGATACGTGAAAGACATTGTGCAGATTTTCTAAATGGGGAGGCAGGGCGATCTCGTAGGCCACTGGACCAATCCTCCTTAAGATCTGATATGGTCTCACGAACTTAGGGGACAACTTCTTTGGTCTGATCGCCCGTCCTACACCCTTGGTTGGTGTCACTTTCATGAACACATGGTCTCCAGCAGCAAACTCCAAAGGCTTTCTCCTCTGGTCTGCATATGACTTCTGCCTACTTTGAGAAGCCTTCATTCTGTCTTTTATCCATTGCACCTTCTCGGTCGTCTGCTGAATCAACTCTGGTCCAACCAATATTGCTTCCTGGTACCAGTACAAAGGAGTTCTGCATTTCCTTCCATACAAAGCTTCATACGTTGCCATCCCAATGCTGGCATGATCACTGTTATTATAGGTAAACTCTACCAACTTGGCTGGAGCCCTCCTGTAAGGTGCCATTGACACTGGTCCAGCCCCAGGTACCAAAATCAATAGAGAATTCCACTTCCCTCTTAGGAGGTAATCCAGATATTTCTTCTGGAATTACATCCATGAAATCTTTCACCACAGGTATCCTACTTACGTCCTCTTCATTCTTCACTCCCAACTGAGCTAGGATTCACGAAGCACCTCGCCCCTTCCTCCAACACCGACCACCCTCGCTGAGTAGATATCACGTCTGCCTCTTGGAGGTCTGAAAACGCTATCTTCTGCCTACCACAGTCTATGAGAACGTGATTGGCAGCTAGCCAATCCATTCCCAGGATAACATCCATGTCCTGAAGAGGTAGGCAGATCAAGTTCACCTTGAATCTGCGTCCCTCTACTATCACTGGACATTCGGGGCAAACTGTAGAGGTCAACACCTGTCCTGACGCAGGTGTATAGACCAACAGTTTCAAACGGTAACTCCTTCACTAGAAGGCCCAACTCGGCTACACACAGGCTTGACACAAAGGAGTGTGTCGCTCCAGAATCAAACAAAATTCTAACGCATCTACCAGCTATAGAGCAACATTCTGTACTAAGTTACCTGGCTGAGATGCCTCCGCTCCAGACATGGCAAACACTCTCCCTGCTGCCTGAGGTCGACTGCCTCCATTCCTCAACTGTTGGGATCCACTGGGTTGAGTCATCCTATTCTGGGTAGAACAATCTCTAGCAACGTGTCCCGTCTTTTGACAGGCAAAACATCTTCTCTCTGAATCTCTCTTGGGGCACACATTGGCTGTGTGTGGCCCACCACAATGGAAACACTTAAGTTTCCAGGGTTGTTGCTGCTGAAACTGGGGCGGTGCTGCTTCTGCCCGATGTGGTGGAGGTCTCGCATAAGGCTTGCTTCGTGGGTGCTGCACCTTGGCCTTCTCACTGGAAGAACCCCCTGGGTGTGACCTGATCACCCGAGAGTCGCTCTTCTCCAGTGTCTCCACCATCATCGCCTTCTCCACTAAGGCGTGAAATTCTCTCATGCACATAGGTGCTATGGCCCTTTTCAGCTCATGCTTCAGTCCTTCTTCAAACTTCCTACACCTCCAAGCCTCAGAGGTCGCCTGGGTGTAGAATCGGGCGAGGTACTCAAACCGAGCAGCATAAGCATTCACAGACATCTCCCCCTGCTCCAATCTGAGGAATTCAGCTTCCCTCGCAAACCTTGCGCTATCTGGGAAGTATTTCTCCAGGAACTTCACCCTGAAGCTCTCCCAATCCAATACATCCCCTCGGGCATCCATCATCTGCTGAGCTCCCATCCACCAGAACTCAGCTTCTCCTGATAGCAGATAAGTGGCGAACACCAACTTCTTCTCTTCAGGGCAGGAGGTCGCCCTAAAGATTTTCTCCAACTCTCTGACCCACTGATCTGCCTGATCAGGGGTAGTATTCCCACTGAACTTGGGTGGGTTGTGCCTCATGAACTCGGTCAGTCCCATCTGTTCCTAAGGCTGACCGACGTGGGAATTTGTCTCAGCCGACCGAGCAGTTTCCCAGTGGTGCATGGCAGCTTGGTGATTCTGAGCCATCGCTGCATTCTGTTGTTGGATGGCAGTTGCCATCATCTCGATAGCCTTGGCAATCTGGCTCATCTCCGAAGAAGGTTGGGGAGGGGTAGAAGGTCTACGTGCCATCTCCTTCGTTTCAGATTTTGAAACTATGGTTTCTATATTCCCTACAGCTACAAGAATGAGATCGATTAAAAATCAATTCATTCAGGAGGTAACATCTAGACCTTACAAAGGTCAGCATCTCAAAGTCATTAAGAATTTGAGTTCATCAACAGAATCATGATGCTTAGAACCTTAAGCAAAACACCAGAACAGCTACTGGTATACAATCATCAATCCCAAGCAACCACTTTCAATCTATACGAAAACACTCAATGAAATGAAATAAATTACACCAGAATTCAATGTATGCTAAACATCAAACCTTTGGAATTAAGATTGAGAATCATCTCGATCCAGTTATGAGTGTGCACCCTCACCACTTTATCAAGACCTTCTCATTCTTAATACTAAGATTTTCAGTTAGAGCACATATTCACCAAAGCACACACAAAATTTCAATACAAAAACGTTTGAAAACCTTTCACTATAGCTGTTATTTTAAACCCAAATAAATTTCATGAGCAGAAGAAACACAATGGATCCACAGCCCTCAGGTCATCCTAAGGACGAACTGCTCTGATACCATTAATGTAACATCCCGCCAAAATACTATTCATGTTTATATAATGAAAATAAAGGTAACAAATAGATTGAAGTGAACAAAATATTATATATATATGAAATGTAGTTTCTCCTCACAGGGAGTTTAATACAAATTCGGTCAAATTTTCCAGAAACATAAACAAAATACAGTAAAAAAAAACAAAGCAGGCGATCTCCTATCGGAAGAGACCGATCTCCTATCGGAAGAGGCCGATCTCCTATCAGAGGACCCAAAACAGCCGATCTGCTGCCAGAACAGAAATCGGGCGATCTCCTTCCGGCGACCACTCACTAAGGAGCTCTACTTCCTGGAAAATCATCTGCTCCCGTGTAAAATACACGATCATCACAGTTTTAAGAGGAAACAGCCAGAGGACAATACAAAGGGTAAGCTAGATATTTTTAAACTTTAAATTTTAAACTGGACAACCAACGTAGATCAGCCTTTTTAAACATTGACCAGAGTCCATCACTTCCTCATTCATATTACACAGCCATCAAGAAATCACATGTTTCACAATATTTTCAAGAGTCGTTCTATTCACATAATGCACCAAGTGTCTATCAATTCAATGTTTCTCATTTCTCACGTCAGACTTCCACTGACTCATCACACAAGACACTTGACACTACTTCCGGAAGACTCATGCATTGACTAGACTCATAGATCTGCACCTGTCATACTGCCCACTGTGAAATCACACACATTCACAGGGTCGCCGTGAAATCACACACATTCACAAGCGTATAATGAATCTCAATATCATCACCATCCAAGCATGACAGGGTTAATCCACACCACAGGTCGAGCTCGTTCTCTTTCAAACGACTCACCCATACGTATGAACCTCCTTCGACTCTCAACGCCTGAATAACTTCATCTATATGAATTCATTATCTCAGGAGAGTCAGGATATCATGACGAATCACCGGTCAATGCACATCCTACACGATCTTACACGGTATTTTCTTTCCTGAAAATACTATGCCTCGATCCCACATTCACAACATTCAACACATCATACCACTCTCAACTAGATGATTCAATCACCGCAATAGTCATTTCAAAGGTTCATGTTTTCGAATATGTCATTTGAATCTCAAACAGTTTTCAAAGCAACACCCAAAAACAGAGAGTTCGCAAACAACGCCAAAACCGGCGATCTAGTTCAAAAACAAGGTATTTCGAAGACTGTATATAAAACCGGCGACCACGTCGCCCAAACACATAAGAACAGAGCATTTTACAAAGATGAAACGAAAACCGGCGACCACGTCGCCCTCACTTCAGAAATAGCTAAACTATGGCTTGTATTGAAAATGAAGTCTAGCTTCCCTTACCTGGACTTGCGCAAAACACCGAGAGCTCCAAAACCCAACGAAGCTTGAACCACGCCTTGTCTCTGTTTTCAGCGCCTGGTCTGTAGAACTAGCAGAGAACCTCTTAGGTGCTCTAAGGGCAACGTCGCTTGTCGCACTGATGCTGGAGGTTGCCTGAGTCTCAACGCAAGGAAGGGAAGAAGGGAGGGAGGAAGTTTGCACTCACTCTAACACTCTTGAGTCTGTAACGCTCTTTGCCTTCCCGCAGTGGCTTTTGAATCCCAACTTACCTGTCCACGCATGCTGCTGCTGCCACCCCTTCTGCAGGAAAGCCTGAGAACCACTGCTCTGAACAGTACTACCACTGTTGTCGCTTGTGCATGCCAACCACTGCTCTGAACAGTACTACCACTGTTGTCGCTTGTGCATGCAACCACTGCTCTGAACAGTACGACCGCGAGTGTCTCCTGCGCATGCCAACATTCTGATGTCACCACTCTAAACCACCCTTTTTGTCTACGTGGCGCGTGTGCAGGACGTTTCATGCTGGGAGTCTGGGTCCCACTTTACTCTGTGTGAAACTCGACGTCGCGCGATAACTTTCCACTGCTGACTCATCCTGGCGAACGACCGATGTCTCCTTCGCCCTGGAAGACGACCGATGTCTCCTTCGCCCTGGAAGACGACCGATGTCTCCTTCGCCCTGGAAGACAACCGATGTCTACCTCTGGGAGACGACCGATGTCTTCCCTGGCGACGCCCTCATAACTCTCGCGCCCTGGCTACGTCCACATGCATCGCGCCCTGGCGATGCCCGCATGCCTCTCGCGCCTTGGCCACGTCCACATGCCTCGCGCCCTAGCAATGCCCGCATGCCTCCCGCGCCTTGGCCACGTCCACATGCCTCGCGCCCTGGCAATGCCCGCATGCCTCGCGCCCTGGCAATGCCCGCATGCCTCGCGCCCGCGCGATGCCTGCATGCCTCTTGCGCTCGCATGATGCCTGCATGCCTCGCGCCCTGGCGACGTCCACCTGGCGCTCATGTGAAGCAGGCGACCGGCGATCTCATAGCCTTCTAAACTTAACTTTTCCTCCCTTTTTAAATAAAACATACATAGAATTCTTTTAAAATATAACCCTTTTTATTCCAATTCAATTTTACAGGTCCTTACAGACTCACCCTGATTGCTCTAAGAATTTTGATCCAATTCTTAACAAAGTGTTACAAATTAAATGAATATAAAATCAACTCACATCAGTTCTTTACCAAATAGACCAGCATATAGAACCAATCCAACCGAGGCCAGAGAAATTTATCACCAAGTTGAGGAGTTAATAGCTAAGGGTTGGGTCCAAGATAGCATGAGTCCTTGTGCTATGCCTATGATTCTTGTCCCTAAAAAGGATGAGATTTGGAGGATGTGTACGGATTGTCGCGCAATAAATAACATAACCATCAAGTATAGGCATCCCATCCCTAAATTAGATGACTTGTTGGATGAGTTACATGGGTCTCAAATCTTCACCAAAATTGATCTTAAAAGTGGGTATAATCAAATCTGGATTAAATCAGGAGATGAATGGAAAACCGCTTTTAAGACCAAGTTTGAGTTGTATAAGTGGTTAGTCATGCCCTTTGGCTTAACCAATGCTCCAAACACCTTCATGCGACTTATGCATCATGTATTAAGACCTTTTATAGGCAAGTTTGTAGTAGTCTACTTTGATGGCATCCTTATCAATAGCTTGCATATAAAAGACCATAAAGAGCATGTTGGGCAAGTTCTAGAAACCCTTAGGTAATAGACGTTGTATGCCAACCCAGAAAAATGTGTCTTTGCCATAGACCATATAGACTTCCTAAGATTTGTTATGAGTTCCAAAGGGGTGCATGTTGATAAGCAAAAGGTGGCAGCAATTAGAAATTGGCCTACATCCACCAATATTAGTGAAGTACGAAGCTTTCATGGATTAGCTAGTTTCTATAGAAGATTTGTGATAGACTTCAATACTATTGTTGCACCTCTCAATGAGATAGTAAAGAAGAATATAGTGTTCAAATGGGGCCAAGAACAAGCAAATGCTTTTGAAACCTTGAAAGACAAATTAACCAAGGCACCCATTTTAACACTTCCCAACTTTACTAAGACATTTGAGATTGAGTGTGATGCCTCTAACATAGGCATTGGAGCTATCCTCCTTCAAAAGGGTCACCTCAATTACTCCCCCTATGTTAAAGAGCTTTATGCTCTTTTTAGGGCCTTGTAAAATTGGAAACATCATCCTTTTCTAAAAGAGTTTGTGATACATAGTGATCATAAATCTCTTAAATATTTGAAAGGCCAAAGCAAGCTTAACAAGGGACATGCCAAATGGGTAGAGTTTATTGAGCAATTTCCTTATATGATCAAACATAAGCAAGGCAAGTCTAATGTGGTGGTGGATGCTCTTTCTAGAAGACACACCTTGCTTAATGTTTTGGACACTCAATTCTTGGGGTTTTATCACATCAAGGAAATTTACAAAGATGACTTGATTTTTCTCTCATCTTTTAAGAGTGCTCAAAGGGTGGCCACAAAGACTTTTTCATACATGATGGTTTTCTCTTTAAAGGGAAAAGAATTTGTGTACCCCAAGGGTCTTTGAGACAATCTATTGTTAGGGAGGCACATGACGGTGGTTTAATGGGACACTTAGGGGTAGCAAAAACCTTAGATACCTTGCATGAGCATTTCTTTTGGCCCCACAAGTGCAAATTTGTACATATCTTTTGTGATAAATGCATAGCATGTTGGAAGGCTAAGTCTAAGGTGCAACCCCATGGCTTATATACCCCTCTCCCCATCTCGGGCATGCCTTGAGTAGACATCTCTATGGATTTCATTTCAGGTCTTCCCAAGACATCTAAGGGTATGGATTCTATCTTTGTGGTAGTGGATCGCTTTTCCAAAAATGGCCCATTTTATTCCATGCCACAAAGTAGGTGATGCTTGTTATATTGCAAATCTCTTCTTTAAGGAAGTTGTTAGATTCCATGGGCTTCCTAGAAGTATAGTATCTGACAGATACTCTAAGTTCTTAAGCCACTTCTAGAAGACATTATGGGAAAACTTGGCACTAAACTTTTGTTTTCTACTACTTGCCATCCCCAAACTAATGGTTAGAGAGAAGTGGCCAATAGAACTTTGGCCCAAATGTTAAGATGCCTTGTTTTTGGGAACCCGAGGGTGTGGGAAACTTTACTTCCTCATATTGAGTTTGCTTATAATAGAGTAGTTAACTCTACTACTTGTCACATCCCTTTTGAGGTTGTGTATGGGTTTAATCCCCTTACACCCTTTGACCTACTTCCTATTCCCTTACTTGATGAGGTGTTGTGTAAGGATGGTTTTGAAAAAGCTTCTTTTATTAAAAATATGCTCCAACACATCAAGTGCCAAATTGAAAGGAAGGTAGGCAAGTATGCGCAACATGCCAATAAGGGGCGCAAGGCTTTGATCCTTGAACCCGGAGACTGGGTTTGACTTCATTTGAGGAAGGATTGCTTCCCTACTAAAAGGAAATCCAAACTCCTACCACGTGGTGATGATCCTTTCCAAATCATCAAAAAGACCAATGATCATGCTTATGAGTTAGATTTACCTGACACGTATTTAGGGAGTCATTCTTTTAATGTTAGTGATCTAACTCCTTTCTCTGTAGGCATTGCAAATTCTTGGATGAATTCTCTCCCACCCAGAGAGCATGATGAAGACCTGAGAGACAGAGCACCCACTGGCCAAGCCCAACCCTCAAGAAGGATGACCCAAAGCATGACACAGGATCCAGGGCTAAGTCAAGATCCACCACTAGCCAGTGCTTCAGAGCCCATCATTCCTTAGAGGATCACCAGGAGTAGAGCTCAAGCCATAGGAGTTGAGCATCAACTAGTTTCTTTGTTTTTAATTTTAGTAAAGTAGGGCCCATTTAGAATAATAGGGGGTGTATTTATCATTTTAACTTGTGCCTAGTCCATTAAGGTTAGAATGTAGCCCTAGCTTTAAGAAGCTAGGACTAAGGGGTGGTGATGTGAGTTGATTTTAGGTTCATTATATTTGTGACACTTTCTTAGAATTAGGATCAAGATTCTTATCAATTTAGAGTGAGTCACCTAAGGAAAATCCCCACTGGACATTAACTTAACAAGTGTTAAGTAGATGTGAAGGTTCATTTCCAAAGGTCCAAGGTTAAAACACAATTAATGGTGATGAATGAATGAAGAACAAGGTGCTGAAATCAAAAAAAGAATACGTGCAGAATTTAAACACAAAAAAAAACAAAATGGAAACACAAATTGAAACAAAAGAACCGATTGAAATTCAAGAACAAGACATAAAATCAAAACTACCGATTGAAATGACTATGGAAGATGAAACTTATGTGGTTGTAGCCATGGATTGGGAATGGACACGCCACTTGGAGGTGATGATCCAAGATAAGTGGAGATTTGCCACCACTTGAGAGCTCCTAAAGCTTCACAAGATGAGACAAGGAAGAGGAGAACAAGTCTCACAAAATTCACTCACAATTTGAGTATAGTAACTTTTCTTCTAATTTCAATGTTGAATTTACAATGACCAAGCACCTCTATTTATAGGTTTAGAGGGCTGAAATGAAAGTGAAACAAATTCAAAATTCCCTCCTAAATTCAAATTTGGAGCCAATGTTGAGTCACATGGGAGGTGTGACCTTTTTTCTACTTTGGCACCTTCTAAAAACTACACCTACACCTACTCTTTATGTCACATGGAAGGTGTGACCTATCTTTATACATTGGCACCCCTTATTTTAATATCTACACCTTCCTTTAAAGTTCTACTAAAAACTATACACAAGTAATTACAAAAAGAGACATCCATTGATGCTCTTCTGCCAAAGCTTTAGCCTTGCTCCTAGTCATCCTTTGAGGCATGAAGGATGTTGAGCTATTTGGTTGGGCTTGGGCCCTAACTTGGGCTTGGGCTTCATGGGCTTGGGCCTCAAGGCTTCTCCTTTACTTGGTCTTCATCATGCTCCCCGGGTTGGAGAGAATTCATCCACGAATTTGGAAGACCTGCAGAAAAGGGAGTTAGATCACTGATATTAAAAGAATTACTTCCAAGAAATGTATCTGGCATATCTAACTCATAGGCATTATCATTAATTCTCTTGATTACCTAAAAAGGACCATCACCACGAGGCATAAGTTTTGACTTCCTTTTAGTAGGGAATATATCCTTCCTCAAGTGTAGCCAAACCCAATCGCCAGGTTCAAAGATTAATGCCTTACGCCTTTTGTTGGCATTCTCAGCATATTTACCAACTTTCTTCTCAATTTGTAACTTGATGTGATTATGCAAGTCTTTAATGAAAGAAGATTTTTCAAAACCATCTTTGCATAAAATCTCATCAAGTACAGGAATTGGAAGAAGATCTAGAGGTGTTAAAGGGTTGAACCCATAAACAACCTCAAAAGGAGAATGGGCAGTTGTAGAATTTACTATTCTATTATAAGCAAACTCAATATGAGGTAGTAAATTCTCCCAAACCCTTGGGTTCCCGGAAATAAAGCATCTTAACATTTGACCCAAAGTTCTATTGACCACCTTAGTTTGACCATTAGTTTGGGGGTGGCAAGTAGTAGAAAACAAAAGTTTTGTGCCAAGTTTGCCCCACAAGGTCCTCCAAAAGTGGCTTAAAAACTTTGAATCCCTGTCGGATACAATACTTCTAGGAAGCCCATGCAAACGAACAACTTCCTTAAAGAAGAGATTTGCAATATAACAAGCGTCATCTACTTTGTGGCAAGGAATAAAATGAGCCATCTTAGAGAAGCGATCCACTACCACAAAGATAGAATCCTTTCCTGTCGATGTCTTGGGAAGACCTAAGATAAAATCCATTGAAATATCTACCCAAGGCATTGATGGGATAAGAAGAGGGGTATATAAAGACTTTAGATTTAGCCTTCCTACATGCCATACATTTATCACAAAAGCTATGTACGGATTTTCGCATGTGAGGCCAAAAGAAATGTTCATGCAATGTTTCTAAAGTCTTAGCAACCCCAAAATGTGCCATAAGCCCACCCTCATGAGCCTCTCTAACAAGAGATTGTCTTATAGAACCATGAGGAACACAGTCTTTTTCCTTTGAAAAGAAAACCATTATGTAAGAAAAAGTATTTGTGTCCTCCTTTTAAACACTCTTGATAGATAAGTGAGAAATCTAAGTCATCATGATATAGTTCCTTTATGTGATCAAAACCTAAATATTGAACATCTAAAACATTTAACAAGGTATGTCTTCTTGAAAGAGCATCAGCAACCACATTAATTTTACCTTGTTTATGTTTGATCACATAAGGAAACTATTCAATAAACTCTACCCACTTTGCATGTCTCTTATTAAGCTTGCTTTGGCCTTTCAAATATTTTAGGGACTCATGATCACTATGGATCAAAAATTCCTTAGGAAAAAGATAATGTTGCCAATTTTGCAAAGCTCGAACAAGAGCATAAAGTTCTTTATCATAAGTGGAGTAATTGATATGACTCCCTTTGAGTTTCTCTCTAAAATAAGCTATAGGGTGGCCCTCTTGGAGGAGAATAGCCCCAATGCCTATATTAGAGGCATCACATTTGATCTCAAATGTTTTAGCAAAGTTAGGAAGGGCTAAGATGGGGTCTTAGTCAATTTTTCTTTCAAAGTTTGAAAAGCATTTTCCTGCTCTTGTCCCCACTTAAAAACCACATCCTTCTTTACTATAGCATTGAGAGGTGCGGCAATAGTACTAAAGTCTTTCACAAACCGCCTATAAAAGCTAGCAAGTCCATGAAAACTTCGTACTTCACTAACATTGGAGGGTGTTGGCCAATGTTGAATTGCTGCAACCTTTGTTTGATCAACATGCACCCCTTTATAACTTACAACAAACTCTAGGAATTCTATATGATCAAGTGCAAACATACATTTAGCAAGATTAGCATACAAATGTTCCTTCCTAAGGGTTTCTAAAACTTCCCTAACATGCTTCTCATGATCTTTCAAAGACAAACTATATATAAGAATATCATCAAAATAAACCACAACAAACTTGCCAATGAATGGTCTTAAGACATGATGCATGAGTCGCATGAAGGTACAAGGAGCATTAGTCAAGCCAAAAGGCATGACTAACCACTCATATAAACCAAATTTGGTCTTAAAAGCGGTTTTCCATTCATCCCCCGGTTTAATCCGGATTTGGTTATAACCACTCTTAAGATCAATCTTGGAAAATATTTTAGACCCATGTAATTCATCCAACAAATCATCTAACCTAGGAATGGGATGCCTATATTTGATTGTAATGTTATTTATAGTGCGACAATCCGTACACATTCTCCATGACCCATCCTTTTTAGGAACAAGGATGACAGGCATAGCACATGGGCTCATGCTATCTTGTACCCATCCCTTAGCAATTAATCCCTCAACTTGTTGTTGAATTTCTTTGGTCTCTGTGGGATTGGTCCTATATGCTGGGCGATTTGGTAAAGAAGCCCCGGGAATGAAGTCTATTTGGTGTTCAATCCCTCTTAAAGGTGGTAAGCCATTAGGAGGATCTTGAAACACATCTTCAAATTCCTTTACCAAATTGTCCAAACATGTGGGACTATCCTTAGCCGACTCACAATCAAGGACACTAGGAATAGCTAAACAAATAGGCTTTTGAGCAACTATTACCTTTTTTACCTCTTGAGTTGTCATGAGAAGGCTTCTCTTTGAACTTTTTTTATCATTTTCAATATCTCTCTTTTGCTTCATTTTAATTTGGTCCTCATGGACTTCCTCTGGAGAGAGAGACTTAAGTATGACCTTATGCCCATGGAAGTTAAAAGAAATTTTGTTAGTAAAGCCATCATGAAAAACTTTTCTATCATATTGCCATGGCCTACCTAAAAGAACATGTGTTGCTTCCATTGGGACAACATCACACAAGACCTCATCTTTGTATTTACCAATGGAAAAAGCAATAAGGACTTGTTTGTTAACTATGATTTCTCCAACCTCACTTAACCATTGTAGTTTGTAGGGCTTTGTATGAGAGATAGTAGACAATCCAAGCTTATCTACTACTCTTGTACTAGCCACATTAGCACAACTTCCCCCATCCACTATCAAAGAACACAACTTACCATTAATGAGACATCTTGTATGGAAAATATTTTCTCTTTGGCTTTCATCAAAGGGTTTTAAAACTTGGCCAAGCATTCGTCTCACTACTAATAAGTCACCTTCAAGTGGACTTTCACTCTCATGCTCACTTGGGGACCTAGGAGGTGTTGAAGGTCTAGAGGAATCCGAACTATGCTCACTCACAACCACCCCATCACACATCATCATATTCCTTTTGGAAGGACAATTTGCCGCTATATGACCATAGCCTAAACATTTAAAGCACTTTTTACTTGAAGATTTAGTTGGTGATTTAGGAGTAGAAGTTGAAGGCTTAGTATCTCTAGTTTTGAAAGTAGAATCTTTTGAAGGAATTTTGAAAAATATTTTCCTTTGTTTTTCCAAGATGAATTGTAAAAGCCATCATTATGAGTATGTTTAAAAGAATTTTTCCTTGCAAGTTGAGATTCTACCTTGATGGCAAGGTGAACCAAATTTTCTAAAGAAGAATACTCATTAAGTTCTACAACATCTGGGATATCCCTTCTAAGACCACTAACAAATCTAGCCATTTTAGATTCATCATTCTCATGCATATTGGCTCTAGTTAAAAGCGTTTCAAGTTCTTTATAATAAGCATCCACACTTAGCGTGCCTTGGTGAAGCCGTTGGAGCTTCAACAATAGGTCTTTCCTAAAGTGTGGAGGCACAAATCTAGCGCGCATACAAACTTTTAAATCATCCCAAGAGACCACGGACGATCTCTTGTTTAGCCCAATGTCCATGAGAGTTTTGTGCCACCATTGCATGGCATAGTCCATAAATTCTAGGGAGGCTAGCTTAACCTTTTGGTCTTCTTGGACCTATGTACAAAAAATATTTGTTCTACCTTAGCCTCCCATCCTAAATATTCATTAGGATCTCCTTTACCACTAAAACTAGGTAATTTTACATAAGGCATAAAAGGCTTAGCCACATTTTGGCGCCTATCTTCATGATTGTGATGCATCCTCCAATTGGTTTCTTCATGATATCCATAAGAACTTTGAGAAGACCTTGAGGTATGCCTATGATGATGATGGTGTCTTCTCTCATGGTTGTGATGATGATTTTCACGGTCCAACTCCAATCTTTGAAGCCTTGCCTCCATTTGTCTTAATGCCTCATCTTTTTGTGCAATTGTTAGTTTAGCATCCTTTAATTCACCAATTAGGTATGCTTTTTTAGGTGAGTGAGGCTTAGATGATTCTCCACTAGAAAGATTAGCCATGATAAAATGAAACACAAAAACACAAAGAAGAAACTATTATAGAAACGAAGTTAGAAAAACAAGGTGAAAAGCAAATATAGCTTGCGGCAATGATGTAAAATCTCTCAAACCACTCCAAGAAAATATATCCTTCCTTCACCAAGCCTCTCTTGTGGATTGGATGAGCCTCAAGTGAAAGATGCCAAAGCAAACCACACTTACTCAAAGAACAATTCACCACAAAACTAGAGGAAACAAGAAAGACAAGCAAGAAAAGGTATAAGCAAGAAAAGCTAAACCAAAGTGGAAGTAAAGATATGACTAAACTTTGGAAAAGAATATTGAATAAAAATGACAAGCAAAGAAAATAAGGCACTCAATAAAAGGTAGTACACAAAGAGAACCTAGAGAATGGTACTAGAATTGGATTAACAAAACCAAAACAGTACTACAGAATATTAAGGTGTCAAAATGCGTGACTTAAACAAATTATGCTGAGCTGGATAATTCAAATTTGAATTTGAAATTTAAACCACAAAAATTTCAAGATCTTAGCTCAAATTTGGTGCTGGAATCACACCAAAATGATGCACCAATAAATTGTGATAATTTTTTCAAATCTGATGCCACTTCACCATTTTTTTCGCGCCAGAATTGCACATTGATTGTATTTGATTTATCATTTTTTTCTATTTTGAATTTTTCTTCACTTTTTTCTAACACATCAATCTGTTCAGATCCAGAATTTCAGAATTTTTCATAAACGAAATTAAATTCTGTAAACAAAAACAGCCAGCACAGTTTCAACAAAAACAGAGGAAGCCTAATTTGGAATTAAAACAATATTAAGAAACTTCAAATACACAATAGAATTGATGTATGTGAACTTGTATGGATCTATCACACAAGCATGAACTCAAATCTAAAATTAAAAATGCACCAAAGGCTCAACAAAACATATTAGAAACTGCACTCAAAATTAAAAGCAATCAACCAAAAATTATCAAGAAAAGTACTACATAGAAGTGATGACAATTTAGGAGAAACATGACTTGAAAAAACTTGTATGGATTCAAAAAGCAAAAATTACTCAAACACAATTAATTTTGCACCAATTAAAACAGCAACGAAAGACTCAAATTAAAGCAAAAATAGAATACCCAACACAACAAGGAACCTAAAAAAAAATTCTGCACAAAAATAAAGTGCTGGAAAATGGAAATTGCTTGAATAGAAAGTGTCAATTCAACTCAACAAGAACAAAACATCACCATAGCTCATGATACCACATGATGTGAGTTGATTTTAGGTTCATTATATTTGTGACACTTTCTTAGAATTAGGATCAAGATTCTTAGCAATTTAGAGTGAGTCACCTAAGGAAAATCCCCACTGGACATTAACTTAACAAGTGTTAAGTAGATGTGAAGGTTCATTTCCAAAGGTCCAAGGTTAAAACACAATTAATGGTGATGAATGAATGAAGAACAAGGTGCTGAACTCAAAAAAAAAAGAATAGGTGCAGAATTTAAACACAAAAAAAACAGAATGGAAACACAAATTGAAACAAAAGAACCGATTGAAATTCAAGAACAAGACATAGAATCAAAACTACCGATTGAAATGACTATGGAAGATGAAACTTATGTGGTTGTAGCCATGGATTGGGAATGGACACGCCACTTGGAGGTGATGATCCAAGATAAGTGGAGATTTGCCGCCACTTGAGAGCTCCCAAAGCTTCACAAGATGAGACAAGGAAGAAGAGAGCAAGTCTCACAAAATTCACTCACAATTTGAGTATAGTAACTTTTCTTCTAATTTCAATGTTGAATTTACAATGACCAAGCACCTCTATTTATAGGTTTAGAGGGCTGAAATGAAAGTGAAACAAATTCAAAATTCCCTCCTAATTCTAATTCAAATTTGGAGCCAATCTTGAGTCACATGGGAGGTGTGACCTTTTTTCTACTTTGGCACCTCCTAAAAACTACACCTACACCTACTCTTTATGTCACTTGGAAGGTGTGACCTATCTTTATACATTGGCACCCCTTATTTTAATATCTACACCTTCCTTTAAAGTTCTACTAAAAACTATACACAAGTAATTACAAAAAGAGACATCCATTGATGCTCTTCTCCTAAAGCTTTAGCCCTGCTCCTAGTCATCCTTAGAGGCATGAAGGATGTTGAGCTATTTGGTTGGGCTTGGGCCCCAACTTGGGCTTGGGATCCATGGGCTTGGGCCTCAGGCGCCTCCTTCACTTGGTCTTCATCAGGTGGCATTGACCTAGGTCAAACCCCTAGGCCACCCCTATCATATGCCTATTCTAACCCTCCCCCATCTTACCCACCAAGGCACCCATTCCTATAAATAGGGTGTCTTGCCTCATGTATTTTCACTTGATTTTGAATATAGTAAAGAAACTCTGCTTGAGTGATTAATGAGCTTGTCTCCTAAATGATTTTGGGTCTTATCTTCAGTGTGTGAACATTTCAAGTGGCGGCTCTTCCTCATTTTTCTTAGAGTTTCCCACCCTCCTAGTGGCGTGTTCATCCTTTCCAATCTCCATAAGCTTCCTTCATCTCATCTTTTCCATTCCTTTCCAATTTGCCATTACTTTCTTCATTATGTTATTGTTTATGTATTTTTCCATTCGATCATCTTCCTCATTCCTTGCTTCATTTTATGCTCCTTAATTTTCGCCCTTACATCATCCACACCATATTATTGTCTTTTTCTCTTTGCCCAGTGGGAATCTTCTTAAGGTTCTCACCTTAAATTGCTAAATCAAAAATCATAAATAAGAGCAACGAATTAAAATGTGCAATCCTAAAATCAACTCACATCACAAAGGGATTGAAGAAGAACCTAGATGTAGAAGAAACCCTGAGAGTAGATATAATCATGATTATCATGAAGAACCACACCCAAGACATTATCGTAGGCATAGACATGAAACTTTTTCAAGAGAACACAGGGTAGATCTTCCTTCGTTTTATGGAAAAAAATGATGTAAAAGAATTTTTAAACTACGAGAAGAAGGTAGAACAAATTTTTAATAATGACCATGTTGAGGAGGATAGAAAACTTTCCTTAACTACAGTTAGCATTCAGGGACAAGCCATGTATTGGTGGACTCCTTTAATAAAGAACCCTACTGTTAACATTAGACATTGGAATGAACTCAAATATGCCCTTAGTAAACGCCATATTCCCTCTTATTATATAGAGTTTATGTATCAACTCTAAAGGCTTCAACAGAGAGATAAAACTGTAGAGGAATACAGGCAAAAAATGGAGTTACTCATATTGAGGGCTAGTATCAAGGAAAGGCTTGAGGTAAGAATTGCTAGATTCCAAAGTGGCCTTAACCTAGAAATTTGGGATAGGGTTGAACTTCTGCCATATGAGGATCTAGACGATTTGGTTCAACTTTGTGTTAGGGTAGAACAACAACTTAAGAGGAGGAGTACATCTAGGATAGAATACCCTAACACATCCTACTCTAGGAAATAACATAAGAGGGAGGGTAACCCCTCCAAAACTGGCTATGAAGGACCTAAAGGCAAAGAAAAAGAAAGAGAAAATTATTGAAAATACTCCTTTAAAGAAACTAGAACTATAGAGAATCAGTGTTTTCATTGTCATGAAAAAGGACACTATGCTTCTGAGTGTCCTAAAAAAAGAAATATGTTTTTAAAAAATTTGAAGTGATAATACTAGTAACTCTACATCCCCATCCAGTGAAGATGAAGTTATGGAATTAGAAGAGGAGGAGACTCCAACTTGTGAAGGAAGTCTCTTTATGGTGAGAAGATTGTTTGGTAACTAATTTGTGGACTTGGAACAATCACAACGAGAAAACTATTTAACACTCGCTGTAAAATTTTTAAAATATTTGCTCAGTGATTATGGATAGTGGTTTTTGTTGTAATTGTTTTAGTTCTAGATTGGTTGACAAGTTAGCCTTAACAATTTTTCCACATCCAAAACCTTATAAACTTCAGTGGATTAAAGAGGATGATGGAATAGTAGTTAAGGACCAAGTAAGTATTCCAATTTCCATTGGTAATTGTAATGAAAATGTTTTGTGTGATATAGTACCAATGCAATATAGACATATTTTACTTAGAAGGCCATGGCAATTTGACAAACAAACTACTCATGATGGCCTTACCAATAAGGTTAGCTTCAATCACAAGGGAAGAAAAATAATTTTGTGTCCTCTTTCACCTCAACAAGTGGGAAAGGACCAAATAACTCTAAAAAATATTGACGAGGAGAGGAGAGAAGATTTTTTTAAAAAAAATATATCTTTTCCAAATGAATTAAAAGAAGAGAAGAAAAATAGTTTGGAGTGTTGTGCCTCCTCCAAAATAGTTGTTCCAAAAAGACCTTTGAAAATTAAAAATAAAATAAATGTTGTTATAGAGGAGCAACCTCTATTTCTCCTCCAATGTAAATAGGTACTTGTTGCCACAAGTCAGGAACTTGAATCTCTACTCACTAGGGTACAAGAACTTTTAAAATATTTTGATGATCTTTTCCTAAGGAGGTTCCTTGTGGACTTCCACCTTACGGGGAATTGAACACCAAATTGATTTTGTTTATGGAGCCAGTCTACCTAATAGACTAGCTTATAGAACAAACCCCCAAGAAAAAAATAAATAGAGAAACAAGTTACTGACTTGCTGAAGAAGGGTTGCATTCAGAAGAGTCTCAATCCTTGTGATGTGCCCGTGTTGTTGGTCTCTAAGAAAGACAGGTCTTGGAGAATGTGTACTAATTGTATGGCCATGAACAATATAAAGAGTGGTTAGTCATGCCTTTTGGTTTGACCAACGCCCCTAGTACTTTTATGAGATTAATGAATCATATACTAAGGGATTGCATAGGCCATTTTTTGATTGTCTGCTTTGATGACATTTTAATTTATGGTAAGAATCTAGATGAGCAGTTAGGCCATTTTCGACAAGTCTTGATTATTCTTAGGAAACAACATCTCTTTGCCAATCTTGGAAAATGTACTTTTTGTCAAGAAAATGTTTTTTTTTTTACTAAGATTTTGGGAAAGATGGTGCTCATGTTGATCCTGAGAAAATAAAGGTTATCCAAGAATGCCCTACCCCTACCAATGTAGGTGAAGTTCGCAGCTTCCATGGGTTAGTTAGGTTTTATAGATGTTTTGTTCAGGACTTCTCTATTATAGCAGCTCCTGTTAATGATTTAGTAAAGAAGGATGTAGTTTTTGCTTGGGGTGAAAAACAAGAAAAAGCCTTTGAAACTTTAAAGATAAGCTAACACACGCACCAATTCTGGCTCTTCTTCATTTTTGCCAAAACTTTTGAGTTAGAGTGTGATGCTTCTGGTGTGGGTATAGGTGTTGTGTTAATACAAGGTGGTCATCCTATCCCATATTTTAGTGAAAAACTTAAAGGAACCTTCTTGAATCATCCAACCTATGATAAAGAGCTTTATGCTCTCATTTTTAACCTAGTTTCTAGCAGGTTCCCTCTCCATGTGTGAGTCCCTTGGCTAACCTAGATTCTAGAATGCTCTCCTCATATGTCGCCACCTCCTAGCTCTCTTGTTCACCAAGGCACTTGTATCTATAAATAGGGTGTCTTACCTCTTGTAAAAAGGATATTGAGTGAATAATAAAGAAACTCTACTTAAGTGATTCATAAGTGTCTAAATTTACCTTTGAATCTTGTGAATCACCTCCATTTCTCCATCTCCATAAGCTTTTTCATCTCTTTACTATTTTCCTTTGTTTTCCATTCTTTTTCCGACAATGTTCTTCATTTCTTTGTACAATTTTCTTCCATTTTATTCGATCAATTTCTTATATTATGTTTTGTTTTAATTTCGTGCTCATCATTCACCATAGAGTGTGTGTTTTCTTTTTTTTTTCTTTTGAAGAGTGTTATAATTAATGGCTAAAACAAGAGGGGGGGTGAAATGTTTTTGAAAGCTTTTCGCAAATGTTTAGTTAAGAATGAATTCCTTTATCAATTCACAAAGACAAAGATCAGAGAAGCCAAAAGAAATCAACCTTGCAAAACAAGCAGCAAAAAATCAACCGGTTGATATAACAATATAACCGATTGATATTATTACAGAGTTAACAACAATGCTATATAACAGAATTATAACCAATTGCAAGAACAATATAACTGGTTGTTTATATCAGATACAGAAACATTAAACAAATAAACCAAGGTAGAGAAAGAGAGAATCACACGAAGCAATTATACTGGTTCACTCAACCCCTGAGCTACATCCAATTCTTTAGAAAAACCTTCTGAGTTCCACTATGTAAAACACAACAATTTACATACACACAACAACAACAAGAGAGGATCTTTTAACCTAAGATCACATACACTCTCTTCAACACACCACACACCTTTAAACCAGAACACCCTCTGATTTTAAAGGATTTCACACACTTACAAGAATTGAAAGAATACAATATCAGGAACAAAGAAAGGAATAGAAAACACCTCGCTTAGCAGTTCCTAAATTCGTGTATTGATCAGAACATTAGCTATTTGAGCAATCTTTAAACTTCAGCAAAAACTCTTCTCAAAACTGATTTCTCAAAACTCTTTCAGATCTCTGTAAAACTCTCTTTTGCAAACTCTTTCTGTATCTCAAAATGTATTTCGCTTTTTTTTTTTTTTTGTCTATCAAGAGATAAGAGAGTCTCTATTTGTAAACCTCACAAAATGCCTGTTTGAATCTGTTAGAAAATCCAGTTCTTGTTAGCAAAATAGATTTTCAAAATTCAACCAATTGAAGTTTCGAAATAACCGGTTGATTCGGTTAGAGCTGTTATAAAACAGTTAAAAAACCCACCAATCAAGCCAGTGAGGAACAATTGGTTAAAACTAGAAAATAACCGGTTGTTTATCACTTAGCTTTTCAAAAAACATTTTCTCTTTTAAAATCAAGTTTTCTCAAGCTAAGGTTCTGAATCAAGGAAGAATAAAACAAATTCTAAAACAGAAACAAAACATCTAAACCTAATTTCATCACAGTAACCAAGCTCAGCATAGATTCTTCACAGATTTGATTCATCAAAGCCTTTGGTTCCAACAAAGAGAACCTTCACACTTACATAACCACTTGGTTAAACTCGTGTCTAGTGACAATCTTCATTAAGTTATCACCATATCTTGCGAATAAAAAATCATAATCCAAGTGAAACCTCTAAAAACATGTTCAATTCTAAAATCAACTCACATCAACACATCCTTTTGAAGGGAGGGAGCTTGATGGAGGACCATCCAAGCCACCATACACAAGAATAAAAGATAGATTAACTGTATAAATACTAGAATAAACATGTATGGGAATTTTATTTGAATTTCTTTAGATTACTTTATAGATGAAACAAAGATACTCTAGAAACCCTAACTTGTCACACAAGTGCTTCTAGAGCACTTTAAAAGAGTATACATGGCTTCCTTAAGCCACCATACCAACCATAGTTAAATCTACTTAACTAGAGTAATGGTAGCTTAAGAAGCAAGCTACCTTTATATATAAATACTCTAAATCTGATGGAGCCTAGCTTGAGTGCCTTCATCCATGAGTTGAAAAACGAAATTGAATGTAGTAGAAGCCATGGTTTGGAACGTGTAAGGAACTCCTAGGAGTTGCGGTTTCCTTGAAGGTGAAGTGTTAGGTGTGGAGAGTGAGTGGTGAGGCCATCTCACTTGGAAAAGATGAAGAATGAAGACTAAGATGTCTATCCTAGAGGTAGGAGACAAGAGTGAGAATTGGTACAAAGTTGACAACAATTTCACTCAACATTAATCTGGAGAATTACATGAGCCAAGCACCTCCTTTTATAGCAATGGAGGGCTAGAATTTACAAAGCCAAATTCAAATGAAATGCAAGCTAAATCGGCGCCAAATGAGAGCACATGGAAGGTGTGACTATAGAGGTGTGACTAGCGTTACTTATGCACTCCTCCATGGCCTTCTCGTAATCGGCCTAGATTTAATTAGGTGTTTTAGAAACCCTAATTTAATCTAGGTTGGTAATTAGGTGCCAAAATTAATTCTAAGAAAAATTACAAATAAAATTTCCTATTCTATTTTGACAAAAATTAAATTCTACCCTACACTAAACTTATGGCATTTTTAAACATATAGAGGAAAGTTTCTCTGCCATCAGTAGCGATGTCCTAATCTTCTTGGATTCTTCTTGCCATAACTCTTGTAGTTGGCCCATATCTTCTATTTGGTGGGCTTGGGCTTGACCTTTGACTTGGACTTGGGCTTGGACTTGGGCCTCTTCCATCAAAATCACTCTCATGTACTTACATTTGCATATATTGAATGGATAGTTATGAACTTGAACACTCATTCTCTCCCAAATATCTCTTGCTAGTAAGCCTATTAATCCATTAAAATAACAGAACAGTTGAAAAATTGTTTTTTGTGAAGTTTATAAAATACTTTTGAAAATCTTTCTGTAGTGAATTTTAACATTTTTAAAAGAAAGAGCTAAGTGATTTTCGATAGCACTTTTTACTTTGAGAAAATACTTTTAGTTCTTGGATCATTCTTGTTACATTCTTCGATTACATATCTTGATTGCAAAAGTTTTCCCCGAATTTCCAGAACCTAGTTTTTTCTGCAGTAATTTAGGTGTAGGTGTTCCTTGACTCTTTTGTTTATAAAGTTCTTGTATTGAAATTAGATAGTGTTTCTGATTTGTTTAGAGCAACGAAGTGTTGCTCGTGATTTAGATCATTCATGTAGGGTTCAAGAGTGATAATCTTGTGAGTCTTGTGTTGTAAAAATTATTTTTTTATTGTTATCTCAATAAGTGTGGCGGGAAAATTGGATGTAGCTCAGGAAGAGAGAAACAGTATAAAAACTTGTGTGTGATTCTCTTTCTCTTTATGCTTATGTATTCAGATTTTGAGTGTTTCTTGTGTGTTTCAAAATTCAACTAATTAATTGCTTGACCTTATAAAAATTAACACGTTAAGTTTTCTGATTTCTACTAATGAACTTATTTTTAATCAATTGTTCCATATTCTAATTGATTGATTTTTGTAAGAATTTCATTCTAACTCAAATTTCAAAGAAATTTTGTAAAAGTTCAATCCACCCCCTCTTGAACTTGATCTATATTTTTAACATAGCTGATGCTCAAGTGACAACATAGTTACTCAAGTGTTGAGACATAACGACGGTGCTTGAGTTTTTGGAACATATGTAATAGAATATAAGTGAGCAAAATTGTATGTTTTATTGATTTTTTGTTTTAGCTTATATACAATAGTTGCCTACAACATTTACTCATAGAAAAACTCCTAAAAAATTTCTTAATCAACCCAAATTAGTATCAATAAGATTTTTACCAAATTTGGTTCATAAACATAGTTAATTATACAATCATATCTTCTACTATATATCCAAATATTTCAACTAAAAAGTTTATGATGAAAATATGTGTCATATACATATTTATAGAAACAATAATAATCTTATCACGATCCTCAAATTAGTGCATGCAAATTATGGATGCCCAACTTGGTCATTAAGGAAAGAAATTGTGATCTACTAAGAACCTAATAAAAAATTAAACCAATTACATAAGAGTTAAGACATAAGTTAGTTAGATGCATCTTGAAGAAGATGGTAATTGACCTTGACATGTTTTGTGCATTCCAAAAGAATGGGTTTTAACAATATGAAGAGTTTTTAGCAACATGATCATTTTATAATAGAATTTGATTTTGTTGTTAGGGTTTTATAGTACAATAGTTGTTATATGCATGTTTAAGAGACTTTTGAAGTAAATTGGAATGCTTATTTGGTGCATGTTGAATTGGAGTTATTCTTTTGGATTAGTTTTAAAAGTAAGGTAGATTATTCGATTGCCATTTGTGAGGAAAAGGCAATGTGATGAAGTAAGAATGTTGTTTAGAGTTAAAAGTGTGGAATTAGGAGTTTTGAATTATAAATAGTTCATTTGGAGTAGTTGAACTTATTACCATTATTGGGAGGTTGATGTGATGGACAAATTATTACCATTATTGGGAGGTTGATGTGATGGACAAACTATACATGTTCGTATTTTGAGTTTAGACTTGTCTAAAAATTTAGTTTCGGACCTAAATTTCAAAGGTAAATTGAGATTTCCCAAAATAAATTATGTTTAGATTTGAGAAGTCTATGTGAATGAATGTTTTAATGGCTTTAAATGATCCAATTTGTTTGAAATGAGTGGGGAGTAATGATTAAGCAATTTGTAATTGTGTTTGATATTGTTTAGCTTGTCTAAAACATTGTGTAGGCTAAAAAGTAAGTGGTAAATTCCTAAAACTGTTTTGATTTTGCTATTTGATATTTTTCTTAAGTGAGATTATGTTCACTCAAACTATTATATCATTTTATATTTTTTCTCAAATAAAATTATATCAATTTATATTTTTGCTTAAGTGACATAATAGTGGCTCTAGCAAAATTAAGATTGGATTTTAAGTTGGTTTCGAGTCAATTTTCACTCTAGTCATAAAATTTTCGATCAAATGAAAATAAAGAAGAAAATCACCTTATTGTCGAGTCTGTTGCTTTAACTTTAAAGGTATAATTCCATAGTTAAATGAGTATGATTTTTATATAAATGTATACAAAATATTGAATTGTATATTTAATTGATTTATTGACCTTATTCAAGTAGATTATTTTGTATATAAAATATAATTGAGAATTATACTTTTAGTTATGTGTGTTGCATATTGTAAGTTGTAAACAATTACTTGTGAAGTGTAAATTTGTGTGCATTGATGTTGATGATGATATGTAGATTTTCAAAATATAAATTGATTTGGAATGTATATGAACAAAATTATGTTTATGGAGTATGTTGTGATATATGAAGGAAATATATGAAATTTGAGGTCACTAATCTACGATGATATGTTATAAGCATTGAAACATATGATAGATATCTTTAACTTTAGTAATGATCTAAATCATACAGATTAAAATATCAGATAATCAGAAGTTAGTTGAATAAAAGTTTTATTGCACATCTAACATGTAATGAGTTATAGATTTTGAATCTCTTAAACTTTTTTGTGTACATATAGAGCTAAACTATATAATGCTAATATAGTAAATGTGTCTTCCAAAAGATGTCACTTAGTGAATATACTTTATTATATGGATCAATTATATATATATATATATATATATATATATATATTTTGATGAAATGATAACAAATTGTATTTAGTTAAAAATGTATTATTGTGTTAAATTAAAATAAAATTATTTTACTATGATAGGTTTTATTTAAATAATTTATTTTTGTAATTGTGGTCAATGTAGTGACCTACTATTTATTCAGTTTAAACTAAAATAGATACTATGTAACGAATAATATAGTTCTTATTGATATTATATATGCATGTTTTGTTTTTGGATTTAACTCTACCGGACTAACTTATGTATTTTTTTACATTATTTAATATACGTTGTCTATTAATCTTCTGTTGTAAATTAAAATATATAATTTAAATGTATTATTATTTTAATATATATATATATATATATATATATATTGTTTTTAATGGTTGACTTTCCTGTCGGTTGACTCTAACGACAATCTCGCACCCTCTTCTTCCTTCTTAGGTTAATGCTTCACTGGATCGAAACGCTATGTACCTACAAAGACAAAGGGGCGCCCTAGAGGCCATTTGCACTCCGACGTTCAAGTCAATACTAGAGTAAAGAAAAAGTATATGTGTGTAGTAGTTCTAATCTCATAAACTCCGTACCTCTTTAGGGTTTCTTACTGTTATTTATACAGTCTAGGGTTTCCCCTGTCTCTGTTACTCGCATTTAGGGTTTCGGGAGGAATGTCCGTATGCCGCTATTATCCAGTCTTAGTGTAATCTAGCGCGTAGGGCTTCCCTTGTTGTGCAACCTCTCACTATATGACCACCTGGGTACCAACTTGTGCACCTAGTCTCTAGGGCCATCTGTTCTGGGGGTGCCTTAACTGTTCATGTTTCATGCATGCAGTCTGCACCTGGGAAACCCTAACCCTAATGGGCCTTAGTGTCCCTAGGGCCCTTTGCTTGTGTTGCGCCCAAATGCGCTATTCACACAACACGCACGAGCACCTTGTGACTCAGGCTTCCCCCTAACTCTGGGCGCTTCACTGATAACTGGTGTGTTTCCTGGGGTCTACCTCTCGTCGCCCAATTTAGCTATTTGAACCACTGATGCTCGATGTCACATCGGCTTCACTCTGTTGCCGAGTACACATCGGCATACCCTCCTAATTGATCTCCGACCACTAATCGGCACACTGGCTCATGCCGCTTGAGGGACACTACCTCATGCCGCTTGTGGGATACTACCTCATGCCACTTGTGGGACCTAGCTTACGTGGCCCACCACTGCTAGCGGTCGTCGATGTTCGAGGACTGCTCGGTACACAAGCCCCCCAGTCTCAAGCTGTTAACTTGTTCAACAAAGAGACTAAGTCATCGCCCTTGGCGACCTACGTGGCACTGTGTGAAAGGACATGAACAGTGCGCCAAAATGACGTCTCACCATACTTTTTTAATCTGCGTACACGTGGCTTGATCAATGACTAGGGCTTATTGCCGCTTGCGCTCCCTTGCTCATCTTATAACCTTTCAAAACCCCGCACTTTTGCATTGTTCCATCACTTTTGCTTAAGCTTTCCTTCGATCATCTTCTTTCTCTCAAACGCTCCTGCTTCAACTTGAACCTTTGCGACCCTTCACCTTACACTCGCTCAAAGGTATGATTTTTATTCCTTGGCTTACCCTTATCTCATGATTCCTCCATTCATAACATGCAATAACTGCTCTGGCTTTGTTTATAATTCCTGCACCTTAGGGTTTCTGTTTTGCATTGTTTGTGTTCTTCGTCTTTGAGTCTCTATTCTTCTGATTCATTGAGCCATGTAACATCCCGCCAAATTACTTTTCATAAATATAAAATGAAATAACGGTAAAACAAAAATATTTAAATGAACATACGTATTTATATAAAATGAAGTTGCTCCTCACAGGGAGTTTTGTAACATCCCACCAAAATAATACATACATACATGTATAATTGAAATTAAGTGTAACCAAATAATATTGAAGAGTGCAAAATAAAATGTATATATATATATATACGAAATGAAGTTACTCCTCTTAGGGAGTTTAATACATAACCAAATCAAATGTTTGCAAGATTTTACGAAATTAAAAGAAATGCAGTAAGACAGGCGGTCTCAAAAGAAAACGGCGATCTCCAACTTTAAAACGGCGATCTCTAACAGAAGACCTCAAAACGGGCGATCTTCTATCAGGACACGAAAACCGGCGATCACCCGATGGAGGCATAAACCGGCGATCACCCGATAGAGACGGAGATAGGCGATCTCCTTCCGGCGACCACTCACTGAGGAGCTCTACTTCCTGGAAGATCATCTGCTCCCGTGTAAAAGACACGATCATCACAGTTTTTAATAGAAAACAGCCACAGAGCAATACAAAATAAAGGGTAAGCTAGATATCTTTAAATAGAGTTTAAATCATGAACATGACAATCAAAGTAAACCAAGTTCCAAATATCCATGTAAAACGTAGAGCTACTCATAGCATTCAGCTGATCGCCCAAAATCACATTTCACAACATTCACCCATAGTCATTCCATTTCACAATACAGCATCAAGTGTCTATCAATATTCAAGTTTCTCATTTCCCTTGTCAGACTTTCCACTGACTCACAACACAAGACACTTGACACTACTTCCGGATTGACTCGTGCGTTGAACTTAGTATCCAGAGACATGCACTTGTCATACCATACCACTGTGAATCCACACAGCATGCGCATATCCAATCTCAATGTTACCATTCTCCTGGTATGACAAGGTTAATCCATACAACAGCTCGAGCTCGTTCCCATTTGAACAACTCGCCCATACGTATGAACCTCCTTCGACTCTCACCAACTGAATAACTTCATCTACGTGATTCCATTATCTCAGCAGAGTCAGGATCGTCTCATTAACAGGTTACTCACTGATCAATGCACTTCCTAACCAATCTCAACACGGTATTTCCTTTCCTGAAAATACTATGCCTCGATCCCACATCCAAACACATCATACCATTCAAGTAAATGATTCAAATCACATCAACAAACATTTCAAAGCTTCAGATCTTCGAATATCTCATGTAAATCTCAAGTAGTTTCAAAACAACATCAAAAACAGAGATTTCGCAAAACAGCGCCAAAACCGGCGACCTGGTTCAAAAACATGGTATTTCAAAGGCTATGTTTAAAACCGGCGACCACGTCGCCCAAAACACATAGAACAGAGCATTTTACACAGATGAAAACGAAACCGGCGACCACGTCGCCCACACTTCAGAAATGGTTCAACTATGGCTCGTAGTAAAGATGAAGGCTAGCTTCCCTTACCTGGATTTTGCGCAAATACCAGGGGCTCCGAAATCCAACGAAGCTTGCAGAACCTTGGCTCTGTTCTTGAGTCTGGTTTTGAAGAGCTTGCAGAGAACCACCCAAGTGCTCCAATGGTGGCTGTCGCTCGTCGTATTCCCGCGTGAAGGTGTACTAGAATCGCAGTGCGAAGGAGAGAATGGAGGAGAAGGGAGATAAACGCACCCTTTCGCTCTGGAACCACAGCAACGTTTCTTTCCTTCTCCCTCAGAAATGGGTTTTTGCATCTTAAGCTGACTTCTCCACAAAAACCGCTGCCACCACCCACTCTGCAGGGAGTTTGCGTGTACGCTTCGCTGAACAGTACACCTAAGCGTGCCTCTGCGCAGGCTAACACTCTGAGGTCACTATTCTGAACCACTCTTTTGTCTACGTGGCGCGCGTGCAGAACGTCTCATGCTGGATGTCTGGGTCCCACGTTCTCTGTGTATAACTTAACGTAGCGCGATGACCTTTTCACCGATGACCACAGGCGCGAAGACTAACCACCGATGACCTCTCGCGCGAAGGCTAACAACCGATGACCTCTCGCGCGAAGGTTAACAACCGATGACCTCTCGCGCGAAGGCTAACAACCGATGACCTCTCGCGCGAAGGCTAACAACCGATGACCTCTCCCCCTGATGATGCCCGCATGCCCCTCGCGCCCAGGCGATCCTGCATGCCTTGCGCCCTGGCGATGCTCGATGACACATCGCCACGCCTTCCTTGAGGTCCTTCATTCCACTATGTTACGTCTAAGGTATCTTCTCCACATGACTCGGTGACGTCGGTGGCTTCATATTTCCAAGAGTAGATCAGCACTTCTCTTCGTTCTTCCATGCATGCTACACTAAGGGTGATCTCTTTCGCTCAAGCATAGAGTTCGCATGCACAGCGCATCTAAGGTTTAACCCACACCTTGATACGCGTGGCTGTTGAAACCCACTCTGGTTGATCCAGGATGGTGACCACCTACTACGTGCATTTTCGGTGATCATGTACAACCTACTCGACAGGCGATCATGTCCCAGGTCAAGGGCGACGTCCGATGTCTGCCACTACGAAACTTCATTTACCAACTTTGTATTTTAGATAATGACACCTTCCGAAATTATTTAAATATACCACTTTTATTCCAATTTAATTTTCCAGGTCCTTACATTCTCCCCATCAAGAAAAATTTTCGTCCTCGAAAATTGGGTTACAAGGAAGGAGGTAAGGATATGCTTCTCTCATGGTTTCTTCAAATTCCCATGGTGAATCACCCGATCTTCACGTTGTCCACTCCCAACACGTGAGTAGGGTCTGCAAGGGACTTCCTTAGCTATGATACGTGGAATACATTATGTAGACTTGCTAATTGGGGAGGTGGGGCGATCTCATAAGCCACTAGACTTATCCTCCTTAAGATCCGATATGGCCCAACAAACTTAGGGGACAGCTTCTTTGATCTGATCGCCTACCCTACACCCTTGGCTGGTGTCCCCCTTCATAAAGACATGACCCCAGCAGCAACCTCCAAAGGTCTCCTCCTCTGCTCTGCCTAGGACATTTGCTGACCTTAAGAAACTTTTATTCTGTCCTGTATCAAATTCACCCTCTCGGTGATCTATTGAACCAACTCTTCCTACCTCAATACTTCATCAAAATCCATTTTACATCCCTGTACATGGGATATGCTGTCCCATAGAGTGCCAACTCCAGCATTCACACTCTACTTCCAACCTTGAAGACTTTGTTGAACAAGTCTAGAACTAGGTCCTTAACGTAACCAGGACTAGCCCCTTTAGAGAAAGCGGGCAAGATCCCTTCATTGGGAGGAAAGGGGGCAGCTGTCCACAACTCATGCCACCCCCTAGCGAACTCAAACTAGGGTCCGAAGTGTCCTTCTAGGAATCAACTCCTGCATCTTGATCAAATCATTCACCGACTTCTCAACTGCTGATCAAATTCCCACGCTCCCAAAAGGGACACTTTTTATTCATTACTCCGCTGCATAATTCTGTACCTTACAAAGACAAGGTTTCTGTTGCTGTTACCTTCCAAATTATTATTATGACCCCTTTTGCCAACTCGACTTCCTGTTCCCATTACGACCTTCTTCTTCAATGTATACGTTGGATGCATTGACGTCGGTTTCAGGTGCCTATCCAGAAGGCATACGAGAACGAACGCACCTCTGCCTCCAGAATCTCTTGCCCAAGGATAACTCTATTCTCCTTCTGTCCCAGATACCACAGGCTATTTCCACTCACAATCCCTTCCACACCCATCATTCTGAAATTTACTACATCTCTAGAAAGACTCAACATTATCATAACACGGCCTACCCTCATTCTTATCCACAGCCATTGTAACATCCCACCAAAATAATACATACATACATGTATAATTGAAATTAAGTGTAACCAAATAATATTGAAGAGTGCAAAATAAAATGTATATATATATATATATATCAGAAATGAAGTTACTTCCCTTAGGAAGTTTAATACATAACCAAATCAATTGTTTGCAAGATTTTACGAAAATAATAAAAGAAATGCAGTAAGACAGGCGGTCTCAAAAGAAAACGGCGATCTCCAACTTTAAAACGGCGATCTCTAACAGAAGACCTCAAAACGGGCGATCTTCTATCAGGACACGAAAACCGGCGATCACCCGATGGAGGCATAAACCGGCGATCACCCAGTAGAGACGGAGATAGGCGATCTCCTTCCGGCGACCACTCACTGAGGAGCTCTACTCCCTGGAAGATCATCTGCTCCCGTGTAAAAGACACGATCATCACAGTTTTTAATAGAAAACAGCCACAGAGCAATACAAAATAAAGGGTAAGCTAGATATCTTTAAATAGAGTTTAAATCATGAACATGACAATCAAAGTAAACCAAGTTCCAAATTATCCATGTAAAACGTAGAACTACAATTAGCATTCAGCTGATCGCCCAAAATCACAAATTCACTACATTTCCCATAGTCATTTCATTTCACAACACAGCATCAAGTGTCTATCAATGTTCCAGTTTCTCATTTCACATGTCAGACTTTCCACTGACTCACAACACAAGACACTTGACACTACTTCCGGATTGACTCGTGTGTTGACTCAGGCCCAGAGATTTGCACCTGTCATACCCACCACTGTGAATCCACACAGCATGCGCATATACCATCTCATTGTTACCATTCTCTCGGTATGACAAGGTTAATTCGTATAACAGGCCGAGCTCGTTCCCATTTGAACAACTCGCCCATTCATACGAACCTCCTTCGACTCTCACCAACTGAATAACTTCATCTACGTGATTTCATTATCTCAGCAGAGTCAGGATATCTCCTTCTAGACAAGCCCCTAGTCAATACACCTATACAGATCTTACACGGTATTTCCTTTCCTGAAAATACTATGCCTCGATCCCACATTCACAGCATTCAAACACATCCTACCATTCAAGTAAATGATTCAAATCACATCCACAAACATTTCAAAGCTTCAGATCTTCGAATATCTCATGTAAAAATCTCAAGTAGTTTCAAAACAACATCAAAAACAGAGATTTCGTAAAACAGCGCCAAAACCGGCGATCTAGTTCAAAAACATGGTATTTCAAAGGCTATGTTTAAAACCGGCGACCACGTCGCCCACACTTCAGAAAAGGCTAAGCGATGGTTCGTATTAAAGATGAAGGCTAGCTTCCCCTTACCTGGACTTCCGCAAACACCAGGAGTTCCGAAATCCAACGAAGCTTGAAGAACGCCTTGACTCTGTTCTTGTGTCTGGTTTTGAAGAGCTTGCAGAGAACTGCCCAGGTGCTCTAATGGTGGCTGTCGCTCGTCGTACTCTCGTGTGAAGGTGTTAGAATCGCAGCGCGAAGGATATATCTGGAGGAGAAGGGAGGTAACTCACTCTTTCTCTCTTCGAAGGCTGCAACGTTTCTTCCTCTCCAGTAGTGGATTTCAGTGACTTAAACCAACTTATCCCTCCAAAAGCAGCTGCCACCACCTACTCTGCAGGGAGGTTTGCGTGCACGCTTCCCTGAACAGCACGACCACTGTTGCCTCTGGTGCATGCCAACCACTGCTCTGAACAGTACTGCCACTGTTGTCGCTTGTGCATGCCAGCCACTGCTCTGAACAGTACGACCGCGAGTGTCTCCCGCGCATGCCAACATTCTGATGTCACTATTCTGAACCACCCTTTTCGTCTACGTGGCGCGCGTGCAGAACGTCTCATGCTGGATGTCTGGGTCCCACGTTCTCTGTGTATAACTTAACGTAGCGCGATGACCTTTTCACCGATGACCACAGGCGCGAAGACTAACAACCGATGACCTCTCGCGCGAAGGCTAACAACCGATGACCTCTCGCGCGAAGGCTAACAACCGATGACCTCTCGCGCGAAGGCTAACAACCGATGACCTCTCGCGCGAAGGCTAACAACCGATGACCTCTCGCGCGAGGGCTAGCAACCGATGACCTCTCGCGCGAAGGCTAGCAACCGATGACCTCTCGCGCGAAGGCTAACAACCGATGACCTCTCGCGCGAAGGCTAACAACCGATGACCTCTCGCGCGAAGGCTAACAACCGATGACCTCTCGCGCGAGGGCTAGCAACCGATGACCTCTCCCCCTGATGATGCCCGCATGCCCCTCGCGCCCAGGCGATCCTGCATGCCTTGCGCCCTGGCGATGCTCGATGACACATCGCCACGCCTTCCTGGAGGTTCTTCATTCCACTATGTTACATCCAAGGTATTCTCTCCACAAGGCTTGGTGACGTCGGTAGCTTCACACTTCCAAGAGTTGATTAGCACAAGTCCTCGTGCGCCCAAGCGTGTAACGTTAAGGATGATTCTCTTATGCTCAAGTATAGAGCTTCGCCTGCCCAGCGTATCCAAGGTTTAACCTACACCTTGATACGCGTGGCCTTTGGGACGTACCAGGGTTAATCCAACATTTTGGCTACACACTAAGTGTAGTTTCGGCGATTAGGTGTACTCTGGGCGACAGGCTACTAGGTACACACAGGCGATAGGCGTTCAAGCATAATCTAGGCGATAGGCGTTCAAGCATAAGCTAGGCGATAGGCGTTCAAGCATAAGCTAGGCGATAGGCGTTCAAGCATAAGCTAGGCGATAGGCGTTCAAGCATAAACTAGGCGATAGGCGTTCAAGTGCCAGAGAAGTTGGAGATCGCCTACCCGCTTAATAACGGCGATCTCGTAGGCTTCTCAGCTATACATTCCTTCCTTTATATTTAAATAAACACGTGCTTCGAATTTATTTATAATATAACACTTTTATTCCAATATAAACTTCTAGGTTCTTACAGCCATATCCTCCTTCCCTTCTACATTCACAGGTCGATCTACATCTTATTTGCCAAAAACTTCGGAGGCTTACATTTTCGGAAGCCTTTTATCTCAACCCACCATTTCCATAATCCTCTTTCAAATCCCGGTCAGCCAAACAGCATCCATTCTGCGTGAAGCCTAAGCTAGAACCATCTCATGCTGTTTCATTGACATGAGCATCTTCTACGCTTCAAAAGAAAATTCCTTCCTTGGAATTTAACTCTGGTACTTCCCATGGTTACACATGCTTAAGCTTTAAACCCCCAGCCTCTTGCTTATTTACTCTCCATGACTTATACGTAACTGGGACTAAACCTTGGTACTACCAAATCTAACTCACACTTGTTCCTTTCATTCCATCTACTACCACTGGGCATTCAGAGCAACCTAGGGAGGTCAAAACCTGTTTTTGAAGCAGGTGCAGAGGCCAATCGTTCAAACGACAGCTCCTCCACTATATGGCCCAAGCTCGGTTGCACACCGATTTGACACAAAAGAGTGTGTCTCTCCAGAATCAAACAAAACTATAACGTATCTACCAGCTATAGAGCAACATTCTGTACTAAGTTACCTGACTGAGATGCCTCCGCTCCAGCCATGGCAAGCACTCTCCCTGCTGCCTGAGGTCGACTGCCTCCATTCCTCAACTGCTGGGAACTAACGGGTTGAGTCATCCTTTTTCTGTTAGGGCAATCTCTAGAAATGTGCCCCATCTCTTGACATGTGAAACACCCTTTCTCTGAGTTCCTCTTGGGGCACACCTTGACGTTATGTAACCCACCACAACGGAAACATCTTGGTTTCCCTGGTTGTTGCTGCTGAAACTGGGGCGGAATTGCTCCTGTCCGAGGTGGTGGAGGTATCGCATAAGGTTTGCTTCGTGGGCGCTGTACCTTGGCCTTCCCACTGGAGGGACCCCCTGGTTGTGATCTGATTACTCTGGAACCACTCCTCTCCAGGGTCTCCACTACCCTTGCCTTCCTCACTAGGGCATGTAACTCCCTGGTCCACGGATCTGCTTGATCAGGGGTAGCACTCCCACTGAGCATGGGTGGGTTGTGCCTCACGAACTCGGTCATCCCTACCTGCTCCCGAGGCTGATTGACTTGGGAAGCTGTTGCAGCCGATCCAGCAGTTTCCAAATGATTCATTACAGTCTGATGAATCTGGGCCATTACCGTATTCTGCTGTTGGATGGCAGTCGCCATCATCTCGATAGCCTTGGCAATCTGGCTCATCTCCGAAGAAGGTTGGGGAGGGGTAGAAGGTCTACGTGCCATCTCCTTCGTTTTCAGATTTTGAAACTATAATATTCCTATATTCCCTACAACTACAAGAATGAGATCGATAAGAAATCAATTCATTCAAGGGGTAACAGCTAGACCTTACAAAGGTCAGCATCTCAAAATCATTAAGAATTTGAGCTCATCAACAGAATCATAATGCTTATAACATCAAGCATAACACCAGCACAACTACTGGTATGCAGTCACCAGTCCAATCAGCCATTTCCAATCAATTACAAAGACACTCAAGAGAATGAGATAGCTCACACCAGAATTCAATATATGCTAAACATCAAACCTTTGGAATTAAGATTGAGACTCATCTCGATCCAGTTATGAGTGTGCACCCTCACTACTTTATCAAGACCTTCTCATTCTTAATACTAAGATTTTCAATTAGAACATATATTCACCCAAGCACACACAAAATTTCAATACAAAAACGTTTGAAAACCTTTCACTATAGCTATTATTTTAAACTCAAATAACTTTCATGAGCAGAAGAAACACAATGGATCCACAGCCCTCAGGTCATCCTAAGGCGAACTGCTCTGATACCATTAATGTAACATCCCACCAAAATAATACATACATACATGTATAATTGAAATTAAGTGTAACCAAATAATATTGAAGAGTGCAAAATAAAATGTATATATATATATATATATACGAAATGAAGTTACTCCTCTTAGGGAGTTTAATACATAACCAAATCAAATGTTTGCAAGATTTTACGAAATTAAAAGAAATGCAGTAAGACAGGCGGTCTCAAAAGAAAACGGCGATCTCCAACTTTAAAACGGCGATCTCTAACAGAAGACCTCAAAACGGGCGATCTTCTATCAGGACACGAAAACCGGCGATCACCCGATGGAGGCATAAACCGGCGATCACCCGATAGAGACGGAGATAGGCGATCTCCTTCCGGCGACCACTCACTGAGGAGCTCTACATCCTGGAAGATCATCTGCTCCCGTGTAAAAGACACGATCATCACAGTTTTTAATAGAAAACAGCCACAGAGCAATACAAAATAAAGGGTAAGCTAGATATCTTTAAATAGAGTTTAAATCATGAACATGACAATCAAAGTAAACCAAGTTCCAAATATCCATGTAAAACGTAGAGCTACTCATAGCATTCAGCTGATTGCCCAAAATCACATTTCACAACATTCACCCATAGTCATTCCATTTCACAATACAGCATCAAGTGTCTATCAATATTCAAGTTTCTCATTTCCCTTGTCAGACTTTCCACTGACTCACAACACAAGACACTTGACACTACTTCCGGATTGACTCGTGCGTTGAACTTAGTATCCAGAGACATGCACTTGTCATACCATACCACTGTGAATCCACACAGCATGCGCATATCCAATCTCAATGTTACCATTCTCCTGGTATGACAAGGTTAATCCATACAACAGCTCGAGCTCGTTCCCATTTGAACAACTCGCCCATACGTATGAACCTCCTTCGACTCTCACCAACTGAATAACTTCATCTACGTGATTCCATTATCTCAGCAGAGTCAGGATCGTCTCATTAACAGGTTACTCACTGATCAATGCACTTCCTAACCAATCTCAACACGGTATTTCCTTTCCTGAAAATACTATGCCTCGATCCCACATCCAAACACATCATACCATTCAAGTAAATGATTCAAATCACATCAACAAACATTTCAAAGCTTCAGATCTTCGAATATCTCATGTAAATCTCAAGTAGTTTCAAAACAACATCAAAAACAGAGATTTCGCAAAACAGCGCCAAAACCGGCGACCTGGTTCAAAAACATGGTATTTCAAAGGCTATGTTTAAAACCGGCGACCACGTCGCCCAAAACACATAGAACAGAGCATTTTACACAGATGAAAACGAAACCGGCGACCACGTCGCCCACACTTCAGAAATGGTTCAACTATGGCTCGTAGTAAAGATGAAGGCTAGCTTCCCTTACCTGGATTTTGCGCAAATACCAGGGGCTCCGAAATCCAACGAAGCTTGCAGAACCTTGGCTCTGTTCTTGAGTCTGGTTTTGAAGAGCTTGCAGAGAACCACCCAAGTGCTCCAATGGTGGCTGTCGCTCGTCGTATTCCCGCGTGAAGGTGTACTAGAATCGCAGTGCGAAGGAGAGAATGGAGGAGAAGGGAGATAAACGCACCCTTTCGCTCTGGAACCACAGCAACGTTTCTTTCCTTCTCCCTCAGAAATGGGTTTTTGCATCTTAAGCTGACTTCTCCACAAAAACCGCTGCCACCACCCACTCTGCAGGGAGTTTGCGTGTACGCTTCGCTGAACAGTACACCTAAGCGTGCCTCTGCGCAGGCTAACACTCTGAGGTCACTATTCTGAACCACTCTTTTGTCTACGTGGCGCGCGTGCAGAACGTCTCATGCTGGATGTCTGGGTCCCACGTTCTCTGTGTATAACTTAACGTAGCGCGATGACCTTTTCACCGATGACCACAGGCGCGAAGACTAACCACCGATGACCTCTCGCGCGAAGGCTAACAACCGATGACCTCTCGCGCGAAGGTTAACAACCGATGACCTCTCGCGCGAAGGCTAACAACCGATGACCTCTCGCGCGAAGGCTAACAACCGATGACCTCTCCCCCTGATGATGCCCGCATGCCCCTCGCGCCCAGGCGATCCTGCATGCCTTGCGCCCTGGCGATGCTCGATGACACATCGCCACGCCTTCCTTGAGGTCCTTCATTCCACTATGTTACGTCTAAGGTATCTTCTCCACATGACTCGGTGACGTCGGTGGCTTCATATTTCCAAGAGTAGATCAGCACTTCTCTTCGTTCTTCCATGCATGCTACACTAAGGGTGATCTCTTTCGCTCAAGCATAGAGTTCGCATGCACAGCGCATCTAAGGTTTAACCCACACCTTGATACGCGTGGCTGTTGAAACCCACTCTGGTTGATCCAGGATGGTGACCACCTACTACGTGCATTTTCGGTGATCATGTACAACCTACTCGACAGGCGATCATGTCCCAGGTCAAGGGCGACGTCCGATGTCTGCCACTACGAAACTTCATTTACCAACTTTGTATTTTAGATAATGACACCTTCCGAAATTATTTAAATATACCACTTTTATTCCAATTTAATTTTCCAGGTCCTTACAAGTTTAATACATAACCAGTATATTTTTCCAAAACTTAAACAAAATACAGCTAAATAAATTGAAACCGGCGGTCTCCCTACATAAACCGGCGATCTACTATCAGAAGACCCAAAACAGCCGATCTGCTATCAGAACAGAAAATCAGGCGATCACCACATAGAGACAGAAACAGGCGATCTCCTTCCGGCGACCACTCACTAAGGAGCGCTACTTCCTGGAAAATCATCTGCTCCCGTGTAAAATACACGATCATCACAGTTTTAAGAGAAAACAGCCAGAGAACAATACAAAGGGTAAGCTAGATATATTTATTTTTAACTTTAAATTATAAACTGGACAACCAACATAGATCAGCCTTTTTAAACATTTACAAAAGTCCATCACTTTCTCATTCATATCACACAGCCATCAAGTAATCACATATTTCTGTCAAGAGTCGTTCAATTCAATGTTTCACATTTCTCACGTCAGACTTCCACTGACTCATCACACAAGACACTTGACACTACTTCCGGAAGACTCATGCATTGACTAGACTCATAGATTTGCACCTGTCATACTGCCCACTGTGAAATCACACACATTCACAGGGTCGCCGTGAAATCACACACATTCACAAGCGTATAAATGAATCTCAATATCATCACTATCCTAGCATGACAGGGTTAATCCACACAACAGGTCGAGCTCGTTCTCTTTCAAACAACTCACCCATACGTATGAACCTCCTTCGACTCTCAACGCCCGAATAACTTCATCTATATGATTCCATTATATCAGGAGAGTCAGGATATCATAACGAATCACCGGTCAACGCACATCCTACACGATCTTACACGGTATTTTCTTTCCTGAAAATACTATGCCTTGATCTCACATTCACAACATTCAACACATCATATAACACTTAAATGAATGATTTCAATCACAGCAAAACTCATTCCAAGGTTCATATTTTCGAATATCACATCTAAATCTCAAACAATTTTCAAAATAACACCAAAAACAGGGGAGTTCGCAAAACAACGCCAAAACCGGCGATCTTGTCCAAAAACAGGGGATTTCGAAATGTGTATTTAAAAACCGGCGACCATGTCGCCCAAACACATAGAACAGAGCATCACGAAGATGAAAATGGAACCGGCGACCACGTCGCCCTCACTTCATAAACAGCTAATCTACGGCTTTTATTGAAAATAAAGCTAGCTTCCCTTACCTGGACTTGTGCAAAACACCAAGAGCTCCAAAACCCACCGAGCTTAAAGGATGCCTTAGCTCTGTTTTTAGCGTCTGGTTTGTAGAACTTGCAGAGAACCTCCCAGGTGCTCTAAGGGCAGTCGTCGATAGCTAAGCAGGAACGTGATAAGGCCTGAATGGCAGAGTGAAGGAGAGAAAAGAGAAGGATGAAGATGCAGACACTCTTTCACTCTTGAGTCACTGTAACCTTCTTTGCCTTCCCGCAGTGGGCTTTTGAATCTAAGCCTACCTGTCCACGCATGCTGCTGCTGCCACCCCTTCTGCAGGAAAGCCTGAGTGTATGTTCTCACTGAACAGTACGGCCACGGTTGTCTCTTGCGCCTGCCAACCACTGCCCTGAACAGTACGACCACTGTTGTCTCTTCTGCATGCCAACCACTGCCCTGAACAGTACGACCGCGAGTGTCTCTTGCGCATGCCAACATTCTGATGTCACTATTCTTAACCACCCTTTTTGTCTACGTGGCGCGCGTGCAGGACGTTTCATGCTGGGAGTCTGGGTCCCACTTTCTCTGCGCGAAGCTCGACATCGCGCGATAACCTTCCACCGATGACCGCTCGCGCGATGACTATCCCTGAGGTCTCATACTGGCAAACGACCGATGTCTCTCCCTGGAAGACGACCGATGTCTCTCCCTGGGAGATGACCGATGTCTATCTCTGGCGACGCCCGCATGCCTCTCGCGCCCCAGCGTTGCCCGCATGCCTCTCGCGCGCCCTGGTGACGTCCACATGCCTCGCGCCCTGGCGATGCCCGCATGCCTCTCGTGCGCCCTGGCGATCATGTGTAGTAGACGACCGGCGATCTCATAGTCTTCTAAACTACACTTTCCTTCCTTTTAATTTTAAATAAAAGCATACTTAGAATTCATTTAAAATATATCCCTTTTTATTCCAATTCAATTTTTTACAAGTCCTTACATTCTCCCCAACAAGAAAAATTTTCGTCCTCGAAAATTGAATTATAAGGAAAAGAGGTATGGATAGGCTTCTCTCATGGGTTCTTCTAACTCCCAAGTTGAATCACCCGATCGCTCATCCCACACCACTTTCACCATGTTGATGGTCTTGCCTCTGAGCTGTTTACTTTGCCTATCGTCAATCCTGACTGGTTTCGCTTCAAAGGACAAGTCATCCCTGATCTGCACGTTGTCCACTTCCAGCACATGACTAGGGTCTGCCATGTACTTCCTCAGCTGTGAAACGTGAAAGACATTGTGCAGATTCGCTAAATGGGGAGGCAGGGCGATCTCATAAGCTACTGGGCCAATCCTCCTTAAGATCTGATATTGTCCCACGAACTTAGGGGACAACTTCTTTGGTCTGATCGCCCTTCCTACACCCTTGGTTGGTGTCACTTTCATGAACACATGGTCTCCAGCAGCAAACTCCAAAGGTTTCCTCCTCTGGTCTGCATATGACTTCTGCCTACTTTGAGAAGCCTTCATTCTGCTTTGTATCTGTTGCACCTTCTCGGTCGTCTGTTGAATCAACTCTGGCCCAACCAAGACTGCTTCGCCCTCCTGGTACCAACATAAGGGAGTTCTGCATTTCCTCCCATACAGGGCTTCATATGGTGCCATCCCAATACTAGCGTGATAACTGTTATTATATGTAAACTCCACCAGTGGCAACACCTCGTCCCAATTCCCCAATTGATCCAAGACACACGTCCTCAGCAGGTCTTCCAAGGACTGGATCGTTCTCTCTGACTGACCATCTGTTTGGGGATGATATGCAGAGCTCATCCTCAACTTAGTTCCCAAGCACTCTTGTAAGGTCTGCCAAAACCGTGAGGTGAACCTGGGATCCCTATCTGAAACAATGCTGGAAGGCACTCCATGCAGCCTCACTATTTCCTGGATGTACAACTGTGCCAACTTGGCCATGGGCATCCTCATATTCACTGGGAGAAAATGAGCACTCTTCGTCAGCCGATCAGTGATGACCCAGATTGCATCATGGCCCTTTACCGATCTGGGTAAATGGGTGACGAAATCCATGGCAATGCTGTCCCATTTCCACTCAGGGATATCCAATGGTTGTAACAACCCGCCAGGCCTTTGATGTTCTACCTTTGCCTTCTGACACGTCAAACAGGTAGCAACATACTGGGCGATGTCTCTCTTCATGCCTGACCACCAAAATGACTCCTTCAAGTCATGGTACATCTTGGTCATGCCTGGATGTAGGCTAAGGCGACTCTTGTGACCTTCCTCTAGGACCATCTTCTTCAACTCTTCATTTGCCGGTATGCAAATCCTGCCCTCAAATCTCAAGATCCCATCATTGCCCATCACAAAGCCTTTAGCCTGGTCGGTCCCTAGTGACTCCACAGTACGCTTCAGACTAGGGTCCTCCAACTGCTTGTCCTTTATCATTCCAAGGAAGTCATTAGTTATAGCCAGCTTATTACAACTAATGTGATTTACGTGGAACTCTACCCCAAGGTTTAAATCTCTGAATTGCTCGATCAGTTTATGCTCTTTCATCATCATGGTGGCTACTTGTACTGATTTTCTACTCAAGGCATCTGCCACTACATTGGCCTTCCCTGGATGATACATGAGTTGAAAATCATAGTCCTTTAGAAACTCCATCCACCTTCTTTGTCTCATGTTTAGTTCCTTCTGATCGAACAGGTATTTCAGGCTCTTATGGTCACTGAACACCTGGAACCGAGCTCCATATAAATAGTGCCTCCAGATCTTCAAGGCAAATACCACCGCCGCCAACTCCAAATCATGCGTAGGGTAGTTTCTCTCATGAACCTTGAGTTGCCTTGAAGCATATGCAACCACTCTTCTCTCTTGCATTAAAACACATCCCAAACCCTGATGTGAAGCGTCACAGTAGACATCAAAAGATCTTCCTACCTCGGGGATCACCAGCACTGGAGCACTAGTCAGCCTTTCCTTTAGTTCCTTGAAGCTCTGCTCACATCGGTCGGTCCAAGCAAAAGGTTGATCTTTGCGGGTCAGCTGTGTTAAAGGAGCCACTACCTTGGAAAAGTCCTCAATAAACCGCCGATAGTAGCCAGCTAGGCCCACAAAACTCCTTATTTCAGTAACTGTCTTAGGACGTTCCCATAGAAGCACTGCCTCCACTTTGGCTGGATCAACCGAGATCCCCTGGGCAGATATCACATGTCCCAAGAAGTTGACTTCCCTCAGCCAGAACTCACACTTCGAGAACTTGGCATAGAGCTGCTTCTCCCTCAGTATCTCCAATACTGTCCTCAGGTGTTCTTCATGCTCTTCCTCGGTCCTTGAGTAAATGACTATGTCGTCTATGAAGACCACCACAAACTTATCCAAGAAAGGGCGAAAAATCCTATTCATGTAGTCCATGAACAGGGCTGGAGCATTTGTGACCCCAAATGGCATCACCACATACTCATAATGCCCATACCGAGACCTAAAAGCTGTCTTTTGCACATCATCAGCTTTAACCAAAATTTGGTGGTACCCCGATCTCAGGTCAATCTTGGAGAACACCGAGGCTCCATGTATTTGATCCATCAAGTCATCAATCCTAGGTAGGGGGTACTTATTCTTGATGGTCAACTTGTTCAACTGCCTGTAATCTATACACAGCCGAGACCCCCCATCCTTCTTCTTGACTAGGAGCACTGGAGCCCCCCATGGAGATACACTGGGTCTGATGAATTGCTTCTCCAGCAACTCTTCCACTTGCTTCTTTAACTCTACTAACTCGGCTGGTGCCATCCTATAAGGTGCCATTGACACTGGTCCAGCTCCAGGTACCAAGTCAATAGAGAATTCCACTTCTCTCTTAGGGGGTAACCCAGGTACTTCTTCTGGGAATACATCCGTGAAATCTTGCACCACGGGTATTCTGCTTACGTCCCCTTCATTCTCCACCTCCGACCGAGCGAGTATCACGAAGCACCTCGCCCCTTCTTCCAACTCTGACCGCCCTTGCTGAGCAGATATTACATCTGATCCTTGGGGGTCTGGAAACGCAATCCTCTGACTACCGCAGTCAATGAGAACTTGATTGGCAGCTAACCAATCCATTCCCAGGATAACATCTAGGTCCTGAAGAGGTAGGCAGATCAAGTTCACCTTGAATCTGCGTCCCTCTACAATCACTGGACATTCGGGGCAAACTGTAGAGGTCGACACCTGTCCTGACGCAGGTGTAGAGACCAACAGTTCGAAAGGTAACTCCTTCACTAGAAGGCCCAACTCAGCTACACACAGGCTTGACACAAAGGAGTGTGTCGCTCCAGAATCAAACAAAGCTTTTACACCCCTACCAGCTATAAAACATATACTCTTCACGAGGTTACCTGACTGAGTCGCCTCTGCTCCTGTCATGGCAAACACTCTCCCTGTTGCCTGAGGTCTGCCCCCTTCGTTCCTCATCTGCTGAGAGCCACTGGGTTGGGTCGCCCCATTCCTGCTAGGGCACTCTCTAGCAACGTGTCCTGTCTTTTGGCAGGTAAAACATCTTCTCTCTGAAGTCTTCTTGGGGCACACATTGGGCGTGTGTGACCCACCACAATGGAAACACTTGGGTCTCCAACGTTGTCGTTGCTGAAACTGGGATGGCGCTGCTTCCGCCCGACGGGGTGGAGGTCTCGTATAAGGCTTGCCTTGTGGGTGCTGCACCTTAGCCTTCCCACTGGAAGAACTCCCTGGGTGTGACCTGATCACCCGAGAATCACCCTTTTCCAGGGTCTCAACCATCTTCGCCTTCTCTACCAAGGCGTGAAATTCCCTGATGCACATCGGGGCTATGGTCCTCTTCAGCCCATGCTTCAGTCCCTCTTCAAACTTCCTACACCTCCAAGCCTCAGAGGTCGCCTGGGTATAGAACCGGGCGAGGTACTCAAAACGAGCAGCATAGGCGTTCACTGACATATCCCCCTGCTCCAGCTTCAGGAACTCAGCTTCCCTCGCAAACTTGGCGCTGTCAGGGAAGTATTTCTCCAAGAAGTTCACCCTGAAGCTCTCCCAATCCAATACATCCCCTCGGGCATCCATCATCTGCTGAGCTCCCATCCACCAGAACTCAGCTTCTCCTGATAGCAGATAAGTGGCGAACAGCAATTTCTTCTCTTCAGGGCAGGAGGTCGCCCTAAAGATTTTCTCCAACTCTCTGACCCACTGATCTGCCTGATCAGGGGTAGCATTCCCACTAAACTTGGGTGGGTTGTGCCTCATGAACTCAGTCAGTCCCATCTGTTCTTGAGGCTGACCGCCGTGGGAGTTTGTCTCAGCCGACCGAGTAGTTTCCCAGTGGTGCATTGTAGCTTGATGGTTCTGAGCCATCGCTGCATTCTGCTGTTGGATGGCAGTTGCCATCATCTCGATAGCTTTAGCAATCTGGCTCATCTCCGAAGAAGATTGGGGAGGGGTAGAAGGTCTACGTGCCATCTCTCTTCGTTTTAGATTTGAAACTACAGGTTCCTATATTCCCTACAACTACAAGAATGAGATCGATAAGAAATCAATTCATTCAGGAGGTAACATCTTGACCTTACAAAGGTCAGCATCTCAAAGTCATTAAGAATTTGAGCTCAACAACAGAATCATAGTGCTTATAAACTTAAGCAAAACACAAGAACAGCTACTGGTATACAATTCATCAATCCAAACAACCACTTTCAATCAATACAAAAACACTCAATAAAATGAAGTAAATCACACTAGAACTCAATGTATGCTAAACATCAAACCTTTGGAATTAAGATTAAGAATCATCTCGATCCAGTTATGAGTGTGCACCCTCACTACTTTATCAAGACCTTCTCATTCTTAATACTAAGATTTTCGGTTAGAGCATATATTCACCAAAGCACACACCAAACCTCAATACAAAAACGTTTGAAAATCTTGCACTATAGTTGTTATTTTAAACTCAAATAACTTTCATGAGCAGAAGAAACACAATGGATCCACAGCCCTCAGGTCATCCTAAGGACGAACTGCTCTGATACCATTAATGTAACATCCCGCCAAAATACTATACAAATGTGTATAATGAAAATAAAGGTAACAAATAGATTGAAGTGAACTAAATATTATATATATGAAATGTAGTTTCTCCTCACAGGGAGTTAAATACAAATTCGTTCAAATTTTCCAGAAACATAAACAAAATAAAAAAAAGAAACAAAGCAGGCGATCTCCTATCGGAAGAGACCGATCTCCTATCGGACGAGGCCGATCTCCTATCGGAGGACCCAAAACAGCCGATCTGCCCCCAGAACAGAAATCCGGCGATCTCCTTCCGGCGACCACTCACTAAGGAGCTCTACTTCCTGGAAGATCATCTGCTCCCGTGTAAGTTATACACGATCATCACAGTTTTAAGAGAACAACCACAGAACCAAAACACGCAGGGTAAGCTAGATATTTTAAAGAGAGTTTAAATAAGAACATTAAAATCAGGGTAAGCAATTTTCAAGATATTCACGTAAAGCTATAGATTTTCCCAATACCCTTCACCTGATCACCCAGAAATCACACATTTCACAATATTCTCAAGAGTCATTCTATTTCACAAAACTGCATCAAGTGTCTATCAATTTCAAGTTCCTCATTTCACATGTCAGACCACCACTGACTCAGCACACAAGACACTTGACACTACTTCCGGAAGACTCGTGCATTGACTAGACTCAGAGATTCTGCACCTGTCATACAAAGCTGTTGTAATGTTTCCACAGCTATGCGTATCAACACATTCTCGGTCTCAAGTTCATCATTCTCACAGTATGACAGGGTTAATCCATATAACAGGCCGAGCTCGTTCTGTTTCACACGACTCACCCATACATATGAACCTCCTTCGACTCTCAACGCCTGAATAACTTCATCTATATGAATCCATTATCTCAGGAGAGTCAGGATAATCTCATTATAGACATCACCGATCAATGCACATCCTACACGATCTTACACGGTATTTCCTTTCCTGAAAATACTATGCCTCGATCCACATTCACAACATTCAACACATCATACCGCCCTTAAATAAATGATTCAAGTCACAGCAACGATCATTTCAAAGATTCAGATTTTCGAAGATCACATTTAAGCTTCAACAGTTCAAAGTAACACCAAAACACAGGGAGTTCGCAAACATCGCCCAAACCGGCGACCTGGTTCAAAAACAGGGTATTTCGAAGTCTGTATTTAAAAACCGGCGACCACGTCGCCCAAACACATGGAACAGAGCATTCACGCAGATGCAAACGAAACCGGCGACCACGTCGCCCTCATTTCAGAAATAGCTAAACTATGGCTTGTATTGAAAATGAAGTCTAGCTTCCCTTACCTGGACTTGCGTAAAATACCGCGAGCTCAAAACCCACCGAGCCTGAAGGATGCCTTAGCTCTGTTTTCAACACCTGGTCTGTAGAACTTGCAGAGAACCTCTTAGGTGCTCTAAGGGCAACGTCGCTTGTCGCACTGATGCTGGAGGTTGCCTGAGTCTCAACGCAAGGAAGGGAAGAAGGGAGGGAGGAAGTTTGCACTCACTCTAACACTCTTGAGTCTGTAACGTTCTTTGCCTTCCCGCAGTGGCTTTTGAATCCCAACTTACCTGTCCACGCATGCTGCTGCTGCCACCCCTTCTGCAGGAAAGTCTGAGAACCACTGCCCTGAACAGTACGACCACTGTTGTCTCTGGTGCATGCCAACCACTGCTCTGAACAGTACGACCGCGAGTGTCTCCTGCGCATGCCAACATTCTGATGTCACCACTCTAAACCACCCTTTTTGTCTACGTGGCGCGTGTGCAGGACGTTTCATGCTGGGAGTCTGGGTCCCACTTTACTCTGTGTGAAACTCGACGTCGCGCGATAACTTTCCACTGTTGACTCATCCTGGCAAACGACCGATGTCTCCTTCGCCCTGGAAGACGACCGATGTCTTCCTCTGGGAGACGACCGATGTCTTCCCTGGCGACGCCCTCATAACTCTCGCGCCCTGGCCACGTCCACATGCATCGCGCCCTGGCGAAGCCCGCATGCCTCTCGCGCCTTGGCCACGTCCGCATGCCTCGCGCCCTGGCAAAGCCCGCATGCCTCTCGCGCCTTGGCCACGTCCACGTGCCTCGCGCCCTGGCAATGCCTGCATGCCTCTCGCGCCTTGGCCACGTCCACGTGCCTCGCGCCCTGGCAATGCCCGCATGCCTCGCGCCCACGCGATGCCCGCATGCCTCTCGCGCCCGCGCGATGCCTGCATGCCTCTCGCGCCCGCGCGATTGCCTGCATGCCTCTCGCGCCCGCGCGATGCCTGCATGCCTCGCGCCTTGGCGACGTCCACCTGGCGCTCATGTGTAGCAGGCGACCGGCGATCTCATAGCCTTCTAAACTTAACTTTTCCTCCCTTTTTATTTTAAATAAAACATACATAGAATTCTTTTAAAATATAACCCTTTTTATTCCAATTCAATTTTACAGGTCCTTACAGTTTCTATGTGGTTGGGCGACGCAGTCGCCGGTTTTAAATACAGATTTCGAAATCCCCTGCTTTTGAATCAGATCGCCGGTTTTGGCGTTGTTTTGCGAACTCCCCTGTTTTTGGTGTTGTTTTGAGACTGCTTGAGATTTAAATGTGATATTCGAAAGTTTGAACCTTTGAAATGATTGTTGCTGTGATTTGAATCATTCATTTGAGTGGTATGATGTTTTGAATGTCGTGAATGTGGGATCAAGACATAGTATTTTCAGGAAAGGAAATACCGTGTTGAGATTTGGTTATGAAGTGTATTGATCTGTGAGTATCCTGTGAATGAGGCGATCCTGACTCTGCTGAGATAATGGAATCATATAGAGGAAGTTATTCAGTTGGTGAGAGTCGAAGGAGGTTCATATGAATGGGTGAGTCGTGTGAAAAAGAACGAGCTCGGCCTGTTATATGGATTAACCCTGTCATACTGTGAAAGTGATGATATTGAGATTATGGTTATGTGCACAGCTGTGGGAACTTTATAGCAATGAAGTATGACAGGTGCAGGTCTCTGGATGCTAAGTTCAATGCATGAGTCTTCCGGAAGTAGTGTCAAGTGTCTTGTATGGTGAGTCAGTGGAAGTCTGACGTGAGAAATGAGAAACATTGATAATTGATAGACACTTGATGGAATTATGTGAACTGAACGACTCTTGAGGAAATTGAGAAATACGTGATTTCTTGATGGCTGTGTGATGTGAATGAGAAATTGATAGTTCTACGTGGGTATCTTGAATTTGTTTTATCTTGATTTTAAAGTTTCATATCTAAATTCTCTTTAAAAATATCTAGCTTACCCTTTATTTTTGTATTGCTCTGTGGCTGTTTTCTCTTAAAACTGTGATGATCGTGTATTTTACACGGGAGCAGATGATCTTTCAGGGAGTAGAGCTCCTCAGTGAGTGGTCGCCGGAAGGAGATCGCCTGTTTCCGTCTCCATCAGGTGATCGCCTGTTTTTCTGTCCTGATAGCAGATCGGCTGTTTTGGGTCTTCTTGTAGGAGATCGCCTATTTTGTCCTTTTTATGCTGCATCTGGTTTTATTTCAAAAGAGTTGATGGAATGTATTAAAACCTTATAAGAGGGACGTCTCTTTTTGAATACGATGTACGGGATGATGTATTTTCAATATCTATATACATATGTTGATTTTATAAATTTAATATCTACGCTTTATTCTATTATATAAATATGGAAAGGTTTTGGAGGGATGTTACAGTGTGTATCTCGACATCGCGCGATAACCTTTCGCCGATGACCTCTCACGCGAAGACTATCCACCGATGACCTCTCGCGCGAAGACTATCCACCGATGACCTCTCGCGCGAAGGCTATCCACCGATGACCTCTCGCGCGAAGACAATCCACCGATGACCTCTCGCGCGAAGACTATCCACCGATGACCTCTCGCGCGAAGACAATCCACCGATGACCTCTCGCGCGAAGGCTATCCACCGATGACCTCTCGCGCGAAGACAATCCACCGATGACCTCTCGCGCGAAGGCTATCCACCGATGCCTCATCCTGGCGGACGACCGATGTCTCCCCCTGGAAGATGCCCGCATGCCTCGCGCCCTGATGATGCCCGCATGCATCGCGCCCTAGCGACGTCTGCATGCCTCGCGCCCTGGCGATGACGTGTAGTCTAGGCGACCGGCAATTATGTACTAACAAGGAAATCTTATAATCTTCTAAACTACACTTTCCTTCTTTTTTTTTATTTTAAATAAAATCATACTTAGAATTCATTTAAAATATATCCTTTTATTCCAATTTAATTTTTCAGGTCCTTACATTCTCCCCATCAAGAAAAATTTTCGTCCCCGAAAATTGAATTACGAGGAAAAGAGGTATGGATAAGCTTCTCTCATGGGTTCTTCTAACTCCCAAGTTGAATCCCCCGATCTCTCATCCCACACCACTTTCACCATGTCGATGGTCTTGCCTCTGAGCTGTTTACTTTGCCGATCGTCAATCCTGACTGGTTTTGCTTCAAAGGACAAGTCATCCCTGATCTGCACATCGTCTACTTCCAGCACATGACTAGGGTCTGCCATGTACTTCCTCAGCTGTGATACGTGAAAGACATTGTGCAGATTCGCTAGATGGGGAGGCAGGGCGATCTCATAAGCCACTGGACCAATCCTTCTTAAGATCTGATATGGTCCCACGAACTTAGGGGACAACTTCTTTGACCTGATCGCCCGCCCTACACCCTTGCTTGGTGTCACTTTCATGAACACGTGGTCTCCAGCAACAAACTCCAAAGGCTTTCTCCTCTGATCTGCATAGGACTTCTGCCTACTTTGAGAAGCTTTCATTCTGCTTTGTATCTGTTGCACTTTCTCGGTCGTCTGCTGAATCAACTTTGGCCCAACCAAGACTGCTTCGCCCTCCTGGTACCAACATAAGGGAGTTCTGCATTTCCTTCCATACAGGGCTTCATATGGTGCCATCCCAATACTGGCGTGGTAACTATTATTATAGGTAAACTCCACCAGCGACAACACCTCATCCCAACTTCCCAATTGATCCAAGATGCACGCCCTCAGCAGATCTTCCAAGGACTGGATCGTTCTTTCTGACTGACCATCTGTTTGGGGATGATATGCAGAGCTCATCCTCAACTTAGTTCCCAAGCACTCTTGTAAGGTCTGCCAAAACCGTGAAGTGAACCTGGGATCTCTATCTGAAACGATGCTGGAAGGCACTCCATGCAACCTCACTATTTCTTGGTTGTATAACTGTGCCAGCTTGGCCATAGGCATCTTCATATTCACTGGAAGAAAGTGGGCACTCTTCGTCAGCCTATCAATGATGACCCAAATTGCATCATGACCCTTTACCGACCTGGGTAAATGGGTGACAAAATCCATGGCGATGCTGTCCCATTTCCACTCAGGGATATCCAGTTGCTGTAACAACCCGCCAGGTCTTTGATGCTCTACCTTCGCCTTCTGACACGTTAAGCAGGTTGCAACATACTGGGCGATGTCTCTCTTCATGCCCGACCACCAAAATGACTCCTTCAAGTCATGGTACATCTTGTTCATGCCTGGATGGAGGTTAAGGCGACTCTTATGACCTTCATCTAGGATCATTTTCTTCAACTCTCCATTTGCAGGGATGCAAATTCTGCCATTAAATCTCAAGATCCCATCATCGCCCATCACAAAGTCTCTAGCCTGATCTGTCCCTAGCGACTCCACAGTACGCTTCAGACTAGGGTCCTCGAATTGCCTATCCCTTAACATCCCAAGGAAGTCATTAGTTATAGCCAGCTTACTACAACTAATGTGATTTACGTGAAATTCTACTCCAAGGTTTAAGTCTCTGAACTGCTCGATCAGTTTCTGTTCTTCCATCATCATGGTGGCTACTTGTATTGATTTTCTACTCAAAGCATCTGCCACTACATTGGCCTTCCCTGGATGATACATGAGTTGAAAATCGTAGTCCTTTAGAAACTCCATCCACCTTCTTTGCCTCATGTTTAGTTCCTTCTGATCGAACAGGTATTTCAGGCTCTTATGGTCACTGAACACCTGGAACCGAGCTCCATATAAATAGTGCCTCCAGATCTTCAAGGCAAATACTACAGCTGCCAACTCCAAATCATGCGTAGGGTAGTTTCTCTCATGAACCTTGAGTTGCCTTGAAGCATATGCAACCACTCTTTTCTCTTGCATCAAAACACATCCCAAACCCTGATGTGAAGCATCACAGTAGACGTCAAAAGGTCTTCCTACCTCTGGGATCACCAGCACTGGAGCACTGGTCAACCTCTCCTTTAGTTCCATGAAGCTCTGTTCACATCGGTCGGTCCAAGCAAAAGGTTTGTCCTTGCGGGTCAGCTGTGTTAAAGGAGCCACTACCTTGGAAAAGTCCTCAATAAACCTCCGATAGTAGCCCGCCAACCCCACAAAGCTCCTTATCTCGGTGACTGTCTTAGGACGTTCCCACTGCAGCACTGCCTCTACCTTGGCTGGATCCACCGAGATCCCCTGGGCAGATATCACGTGTCCTAAGAAGTTGACTTCCTTCAGCCAGAACTCACACTTAGAGAACTTGGCATAGAGTTGCTTCTCCCTCAGTATCTCCAATACTGTTCTCAGGTGTTCCTCATGCTCTTCCTCGGTCCTTGAATAAATGAGTATGTCGTCTATGAAGACCACCACAAACTTATCCAAGAAAGGGCGAAAAATCCTATTCATGTAGTCCATAAACAGAGCTGGAGCATTGGTTACTCCAAACGGCATCACCACATACTCATAGTGCCCATACCGAGACCTAAAAGCTGTCTTTTGAACATCTTCAGCTTTTACCAAAATTTGGTGGTACCCCGATCTCAGATCAATCTTGGAGAACACCGAGGCCCCATGTATTTGGTCCATCAAATCGTCAATTCTGGGTAGGGGGTACTTGTTCTTGATGGTCAACTTGTTCAACTGCCTGTAATCTATACACAGCCGAGACCCTCCATCCTTCTTCTTGACTAGGAGTACTGGAGCCCCCCATGGAGATACACTGGGTCTGATGAATTGTTTCTCCAGCAACTCTTCCACTTGCTTCTTTAACTCTACTAACTCGGCTGGTGCCATCCTGTAAGGTGCCATTGACACTGGTCCAGCTCCAGGTACCAAGTCAATAGAGAATTCCACTTCTCTCTTAGGGGGTAACCCAGGTACCTCTTCTGGAAATACATCCGTGAAATCTTTCACCACGTGTATTCTGCTTACGTCCCCTTCATTCTCCACTTCCACCCGAGCTAGCATCACGAAGCACTTCGCCCCTTCTTCCAACTCTGACCACCCGTGCTGAACTGATATCACCTCTGATTCTTGGGGGTTTGGAAACGCTACCTTCTGACTACCGCAGTCTATGAGAACGTGATTGGCAGCTAGCCAATCCATTCCCAGGATAACATCCAGGTCTTGAAGAGGTAGGCAGATCAAGTTCACTTTGAATCTGCGTCCCTCTACTATCACTGGACATTCGGGGCAAACTGTAGAGGTCGACACCTGTCCTGACGCAGGTGTAGAGACCAACAGTTCGAAAGGTAACTCCTTCACTAGAAGGCCCAACTCGGCTACACACAGGCTTGACACAAAGGAGTGTGTCGCTCCAGAATCAAACAAAGCTTTTACACCCTTACCAGCTATAAAACATATACCCTGCACGAGGTTACCTGACTGAGACGCCTCTGCTCCTAACATGGCAAACACTCTCCCTGTTGCCTGAGGTCTGCCCCCTTCGTTCCTCATCTGCTGAGAGCCACTGGGTTGGGTTGCCCCATTCCTGCTAGGGCACTCTCTAGCAACGTGTCCTGTCTTTTGGCAGGCAAAACATCTTCTCTCTGAAGTCTTCTTGAAGCATGCATTGGAGGCGTGTGGTCCACCACAATGGAGACACTTGTGTTTCCAAGGTTGTTGCTGCTGAAACTGGGGAGGCGCTGCTCCTACCCGATGTGGTGGAGGTCTCGCATAGGGCTTGCTTTGTGGGTGCTGTGCCTTAGCTTTCCCACTGGAAGAACCTCCTGGGTGTGACCTGATCACCCGAGAATCACCCTTTTCCAGGGTCTCCACCATCTTCGCCTTTTCTACTAAGGCGTGAAATTCCCTGATGCACATCGGGGCTATGGTCCTCTTCAGCCCATGCTTCAGCCCCTCTTCGAACTTCCTACACCTCCAGGCCTCGGAGGTCACCTGGGTATAGAATCGGGCGAGGTACTCAAACCGAGCAGCATAGGCGTTTACTGACATATCCCCCTGCTCCAACTTTAGGAACTCAGCTTCCCTCGCAAACTTGGCGCTGTCTGGGAAGTATTTCTCCAAGAACCTCACCCTGAAGCTCTCCCAATCCAATACATCCTCTCGGGCCTCCATCATCTGCTGAGCTCCCATCCACCAGAACTCAGCTTCTCCAGATAGCAGATAGGTGGCAAACAACAGTTTCTTCTCTTCAGGGCAGGAGGTCGCCCTAAAGATTTTCTCCAACTCTCTGACCCACTGATCTGCCTGATCAGGGGTAGCATTCCCACTAAACTTGGGTGGGTTGTGCCTCATGAACTCGGTCAGTCCCATCTGTTCTTGAGGCTGACCGACGTGGGAGTTTGTTTCAGCAGATCGAGCAGTTTCCCAGTGGTGCATCGCAGCTTGGTGATTCTGTGCCATCGCTGCATTCTGTTGTTGAATGGCAGTTGCCATCATCTCAATGGCCTTAGCAATCTGGCTCATCTCCGAAGAAGGTTGGGGAGGGGTAGAAGGTCTACGTGCCATCTCTCTTCGTTTCAGATTTTGAAACTATAGGTTTTCTATGTTCCCTACAACTACAAGAATGATATCGATAAGAAATCAATTCATTCAGGAGGTAACATATAGACCTTACAAAAAGGTCAGCATCTCAAAATCATTAAGAATTTGAGCTCATCAACAGAATCATAATACTTATAACTTCAAACAAAACACCAGAACAGTTACTGGTGTACAATCATCAATCCAAACAACCACTTTCAGGCAATTACAAGAGCACTCAATAAATCACACCAGAATTCAATGTAGGCTAAACATCAAACCTTTGGAATTAAGATTAAGAATCATCTCGATCCAGTTATGAGTGTGCACCCTCATTACTTTATCAAGATCCTCTCATTCTTAATACCAAGATTTTCAATTAGGGCATACATTCACTAAGGCACACACAAAATTTCAATACCAAAAACGTTTTGAAAACCTTTCACTATAGTTGTTATTTAAAACTCAAATAGATTTTATGAGCAGAAGAAACACAATGGATCCACAGCCCTCAGGTCATCCTAAGGACGAACTGCTCTGATACCATTAATGTAACATCCCGCCAAAAACTATTCATATTTATATAATGAAAATAAAGGTCCCTCATTTCTCACGCCAAAAACAGATTCATTCTATTTCACAAACTGCATCAAGTGTCTATCAATTTCAAGGTCCCTCATTTCTCACGTCAGACTACCACTGACTCAGCACACAAGACACTTGACACTACTTCCGGAAGACTCGTGCATTGATTAGACTCAGAGATCTGCACCTGTCATACTAAACAGCTGTAATGTTTCCCCAGCTATGCGCATCAACACAATCTCGATCTCAAGTTCATCATTCTCATAGTATGACAGGGTTAATCCATGGAACAGGCCGAGCTCGTTCTTTTTCACACGACTCACCCATTCATATGAACCTCCTTCGACTCTCACCAACTGAGTAACTTCCTCTATGTGATTCCATTATCTCAGCAGAGTCAGGATATCTCATTAGGAATCACCGATCAATGCACATCCTACACGATCTTACACGGTATTTTCTTTCCTGAAAATACTATGCCTTGATCCCACATTCACCACATTCAACACATCACATAACACTTAAAGGAATGATTTCAATCACAGCAAAACTCACTCCAAGGTTCTTATTTTCGAATATCTCATTTAAATCTCAAACAGTTTCAAAGCAACACCAAAAACAGGGAGTTCGCAAACAACGCCAAAACCGGCGATCTGGTTCAAAAACAAGGTATTTCGAAGTCTGTATATAAAACCGGCGACCACGTCGCCCAAACACATAGAACAGAGAATTCACGAAGATGAAAACGAAACCGGCGACCACGTCGCCCTCACTTCAGAAACAGCTAAACCTACGGCTTTTATTGAAAATAAAGCTAGCTTCCCTTACCTGGACTTGCGCAAAACACCAGGAGCTCCGAAACCCAACGAAGCTTAAAGAATGCCTTGGCTCTGTTTTTGCGTCTGGTTTGAAGGACTTGCAGAGAACCTCCCAGGTGCTCTAATGGTGGCCGTCACTCATCGTACTCTTGTGTGAAGGTGCCAGAATCGTAGTGCAAAGGAGAGAATGGAGGAAAAGGGAGGTAAACTCACTCTTTCGCTTTTGAACAACTGCAACGTTCCCCTCTCTCAGAAGTGGGTTTTTGTATCTTAAACCAGCTTGTCCACAAAAGCAGCTGCCACCACCCACTCTGCAGAGAAGTCTGAGTGTACGTTTCTCTGAACAGTACGACCACGTTTGTCTCTTGCGCATGCCAACCACTTCCTGAACAGTACGACCGCGAGTGTCTCCTGCGCATGCCAACATTCTGATGTCACTATTCTGAATCATCCTTTTTGTCTACGTGGCGTACGTGCAGGACGTTCCATGCTAGGAGTCTGGGTCCCACCTTCTCTGTGTGCATCTCGACATCGCGCGATAACCTTTCGCCGATGACCTCTCGCGGGAAGACTATTTACCGATGACCTCTCGCGCGAAGACTATCCACCGATGACCTCTCGCGCGAAGGCTATCCACCGATGACCTCTCGCGCGAAGACAATCCACCAATGACCTCTCGCGCGAAGACTATCCACCGATGACCTCTCGCGCGAAGACAATCCACCGATGACCTCTCGCGCGAAGGCTAGCCACCGATGACCTCTCGCGCGAAGACAATCCACCGATGACCTCTCGCGCGAAGGCTATCCACCGATGCCTCATCCTGGCGGACGACCGATGTCTCCCCCTGGAAGATGCCCGCATGCCTCGCGCCCTGATGATGCCCGCATGCATCGCGCCCTGGCGACGTCTGCATGCCTCGCGCCCTGGCGATGACGTGTAGTCTAGGCGACCGGCAATTATGTACTAACAAGGAAATCTTATAATCTTCTAAACTACACTTTCCTTCTTTTTTTTATTTTAAATAAAAACATACTTAGAATTCATTTAAAATATATCCTTTTATTCCAATTTAATTTTTCAGGTCCTTACAGTGAGCCTGATTGACGATGTACTGCTCCTCGAACAATGCAGAGAACTGTGCAAACAACGTCACGTATCCGTCAGGGAGGCTGATGAACCACTCTAACGTTGTGCCTGGCGGCATGGTCATGAATAGCTTGCAATGTACGGCATCAGAGCCTCTTGATAGCATCATCTGAGTATGGAACGCCGTGAGATGTGCCTCCGGGTCCTCCACCCCTATAAAGGTGGTCTTAGGACCTACGAAGGTGGCTAGTACCACAGTGTCCATGATAGCCTGTGAGAACGGCATAGGGAATGCCCTGGGTAGCGTAGGTGGGGCTCGATCATCCACCACGCGTTCCCCTGCCTGCTGCAAATTCATGCGCTGTTCTTCATTGGTCTTGCGCAACTCTTCGTTCCTGGCTTGCGATGCGAACAGGTCAATTTGGATGCGTTCTTGATCCGCCCTAGACATCGCCATCATCTCTTGGAGGGCGCGTATCGTCTCCATAATCTGCTGCATAGTGATATTTTCTCCTTCATTTGGTGTGGCAGCGGCGGGTCCTTTTCTGGTGTTCCTCATATTGCTGGATCTCTTCCCTATGCTTGTGAATGGGACCTTGTTTTATTTCGGCCCCACAGTGGGCGCCAAATGTTCTTGCTGGTTGACTTTCCTATTGGTTGACTCTAACGACAATCTCGCACCCTCTTCTTCGTTCTTAGGTTGATGCTTCACTGGATCGAAACACTCTGTACCTGCAAAGATAAAGGGGTGCCCTAGAGGCCATTTGCACTCCCACATTCAAGTCAATACTAGAGCAAAGAAACAGTATGTGTGTGTCGTAGTTATAATCTCAGAAACTGCGTATCTCTTTAGGGTTTCTTACTGTTGTTTATATAGTCTAGGGTTTCCCTGTCTCTGTTACCCGCATTTAGGGTTTATGGAGGAATGCCCCTGCGCCGCTATTACTCAGTCTTAGTGTAATCTAGCGTGTAGGGCTTCCCTTGCTGGAGGGCAACCTCTCACTATATGACCACCTGGGTACCAACTTGTGCACCTAGTCTCTGGGGCCGTCCGTTTTGGGGGTGCCTTAACTGTTCACGTGCCATGCATGCAGTCTGCCCCTAGGAAACCCTAACCCTAACGGGCCTTAGTGTCCCTAGGGCCCTTTGCTTGTGTTGCGGCCAAATGCGCTATTCACACCACACGCATGAGCACCTTGTGACTCAGGCTTCCCCCTAACTCTGGGCGCTTCATTGATAACTGGTGTGTTTCCTGGGGTCTACCTCTCGTGGCCCAGTTTAGCTGTTTGAACCACTGATGCCTGATGTCACATCGACTTCACTCTGTTGCCGAGGGCACATCGGCATATCCTCCTGATCGATCTCCGACCACTAATTGGCACACTGGCTCATGCCACTTGAGGGACACTGCCTCACGCCGCTTGAGGGACATTACCTCACGCCGCTTGTGGGACCCAACTTACATCACCCACCACTGCTAGCGGTCGTCGATGTCCGAGGACTTGTTGGTACATATATATATATATATATATATATATATATATATTATATATATATATATATATATATATATATATATATATATATATATATATATATTACATGTAAAATATTAAAAATAGTTTAAAAAAATAAATATATTTTATGAAAAGTATCTTCGTTGTCAGTGTAGTGCAGGGATAGGCTTATCTAGATCTAGAGATAGTATTTAGAGCGTATCTTATTGAACTTTTGCAACAATGCCAATTTTATTTGAATTAAGTATATTTTTAAAGAATTGAATTCACGTCTTTGTTTTTATAATTTCGTTAGAGTGTAATTTTATTTTTTATAAAATTTTATTAACATATTTGGTGCTCAAATTTTTCAAAACACTAAATTATAATGATATTTAAAAAATTATATATATTTACACTTAGAATCTTTCTATTATGGTTCAACTGGATATAATATTCCAATTATTATTAAATATAAATATATTTTTAATTAGAAACCAAATAATATTAAATGATTTCCAAAATAGAATCAGGTGATATTTTTTAATATTTTTTACTTGGTTTTTGTTTTTATTTTTTAATTAATGTTAATGAAAGTGCTTTTGGGTTGACCTAATATTATACATTTTAAGTAGAGTTGTTGATTCAACATAATTGGTACGAATTTACTTTTTGGTAGACATTTTCTATCATTATCGGCTTAGAAATTTCTTCAGCTATATTAGTTAGAAAGAATCACATTCATAGTTATTGAAAAACTACCCTAATTAATATTAAAAAATATATATAATCAAATTTGAATAAAAAGTAATATAAAAAATATTGTTTCAAAAACAACATATATATACATACATCAGAAAATAACTCAAACAAATATTAATAAAAATCAATTGGCTGACATTAAAAAAGCATAATAGACTTTGTGATAAATGAAGAAAAAAAATCATTTTAATTTGTAATTTTTCAGTTAGAATACGAAATTCTAAAATTTGAATATTTTTAAAAATAAATTATTCTCTAAATTTTTTTATTCAAATACGCTAGAAGTAATGTATGTATAATGTAGAATGGGACGAAAAAGTAATGTTTTCAAGACAAAAAAAAAAGAGTTGAGTAGAATTATTAAAAAATTGTAGTCTAAATTCATTTGAAAAACGAATGTATAAATGTAATTTACTCTTTCTAATATTAAGTAATTTTAGTTCAATATTAATTGTTAATGAGAAAAACGTTAATGTATGTTTAGTGTAGCAAAATGTTAGGCATTATTATTAGTAACTTACATAAAAAGTAACTAACACTGTTGTTACTGGCGAATAAAAGTTGTTCAATATCTATTACATTTTCTATAACGTATTACTAAAGTTGTTTAATTTTGAAATTGGAAAATTAAACGCCCTATTAAATTCTTAAAAGGAACCAAAATTGTCCCACGTTGCAACAAGAAAGATACTCCTTGTCATACTTCAATGAAATTTATTATTTCGAGTTATAATAGAGTAAGATATACATTTTTTTTCAAAATAATGAAACCTTTATGTAATCAATCACTACTTTTTTTGGAATATAAATTTATTGAAGAAATAAAATACAGAATAAATAAAAGATTGGATTAAGTTGATGTTAAAGTGGTAAGTATTTTTTGTAGATGGAAGATATTTGTGTAAGAAAAGGGCATAGTTGAGTTTGGAGAGAAAAAATTAGAATTAATAGTGTCCAATAACGTCATATCGAGAGCATGTTCACTGTCATGCTTATACTGGTACTAGAAAAGAGGGTTGAAGGGTAAAGTGGGCATAACAGATGAAAGATAGACAAGACATGGAGGAGCAACGTAGGACCAGGTTGGTACGTAACGTGAGTACTTGGTTCCAGTTTGTAACCAGAGAAGGGTGAAACTGAAACAAAGAAGGAAAGAAAATAAACCACGTCTTCTCTTCTGCTTCCATTAACTCACCACCCCTATGCTCAAGCTCTTTCGAATCTTCCGTGTTCTTGGTCAATGGAAAATGATTATGCCACCTTGTGACAAATGTTGTCTCGATGGAGTATTAGTTGGGCTTATAGTTGGGCCTCATTAGGTCAACTAAGGACTAAATCATGTTTTTGCTAGACTTAGGGTAACCGAGTTCAATACAAAATAATAATGTTATTCCTTCTTATTTTATATATACATTTATGGTTACAATTGAAATTTGATTAAATATTGAAATAAAGTATAGTAGATATAGACTATATATAAATAAAAATACGAAGTAATGATTTTTTTAATTAATTGTTCTAATATGTGTGTAGAATGCTTCTAAAAAAAACATTGAGAATATATAGATTTAAATGGATTAATAATGGTGGCGAAGTAGTAGTGAAGGAACAAGTAAATGTAGCTATTTGCATATAAACCTATTTTGAAAATGTGTTGTGTGATGTTATGCCTATGACATTATACTTGGAAGGCTATGACAATAAATAAGCATGATGACTACACCAACAACATATCTTTCATTTATCAAGGCAGAAAAATAATTTTGATTCTTCTCACACTTCAACAAGTAATGAAAAAAGAAATAGAAAAATAGAAAAGGAGAAAAATGAAAAGATGAGAAATAAAAAAGAAGAGTGTATAGTGTGAGACTTCCACTATAAACATTTAAATTTTGACAATGTTTGCCATTTTGTACAAATGGATTCATGATCCTCGAGGAAAAAGGCAAAAATAAAGGGCAGATCCTTTTCAAGAGAGTGTTGGGTATGAAGCCAGGACCAATTGGGTTGGGTTGAGTAGACACTATGCTGACAATTACTTTCTGCACTATATCACTGCACCCAATTACAGGAGAAAAGACGAAAATACCCTTAAAAAATGAAGTACATATAAAATTACATTCTGGACTCTCTTTTTTGGAACACAATAATCTTTTTCGGATAAATTTTTTCAGAATGTATTATTTTCTGATCCTGCCGCGGACTTGAACGTGGAGGATGAGCCTCGTTACTCCTTCGTCTAGCCTTCTGCACCTGCGCATTCTGTAAGAACGCTCCAAGCACCTCCGCCGGAACTCCAAACGATGCCTGCAAAACAACACAGACGGCGCCTCTAGCGGCCTGTGCACTCCAACACTCAAGTCAGGCAACAAGAACACCGAAAACTCTCACTGAATCTCTCTGTGAGACTCGTGTGTGCTCAGATCCACTCTCTCTCTCTCTGTAATTGAATTCTGTTATCACTGTGCCACGTGTAAGAACGCTCCCACAATGACTCAGAAACTAAGTGTAGTGAATTTGCGTAAACTTGTAATCTGGAAAACTTGTGTGTACCTGACATAAGGTAGAGTACCTTTATACTTGGGCCACGCTTCTCTCCCAGATGGTGACACGTGGAGGCATGCAACTGGAATTTGACCGTACACGTGTCACACCTGGAAGGCTTCTGCGCATTTCTCTTGTGCGGCTAAGTTATCCTCTTGTGGAGTAACTTAGCGCATTTCTTCTGTCTGAATGAGTGCATGCTCCCAGGAGAGCGCCGGGTGGGGCTGGTCTAAGCACACCCACCAGGCGCATCCTGCCTGCATGGTCTCACCGCACATCCTCTGAGCAGGCATCATGCGAGGTGCATGCGTAACGCTCTCGCTGGGAACCTGAGTCCCAGCTTAACGCGTGTTGGCAAGAACCCCGACGACCGATCTTTCTCTGCGTGCACCAACGACCGAGCGGTGCCCCATTACTATCCACCGATGACCGTGCGGTGCCTCATGCCTATCCACCGATGACCGTGCGGTGCCTCATGCCTATCCACCGATGACCGTACGGTGCCTCATGTCCTTCCACCAGCGTCCGAGCGGTGCCCCATCACTATCCACCGATGACCGTGCGGTGCCTCATGCCTATCCACCGATGACTGTGCGGTGGCTCATGTCCTTCCACCGACGTCCGTGTGGTGCTTCCAGGCGCTTATCTAGGCACCGCTCTGGGGGTGGTGGCCACTTGGTAACTGACCACCGATCACCATTCTAAGTGGACTCCTCCCTGATTCGCCTGCCATCTCATGCCTCGTGTCACCCTGTGACTGGTCCACGTGGTCATCTGCAGCTGACGTCACTGACTACCGATGACCGACCGGATCACAAGCCCCCCAGTCTCGAGCTGTGAACTTGTTCTTAGCGAAGAGACTAAGTGGTCGCACCCTCGGTCCACGTGGCAGGTGGGGCCACGTCACGTGTTGCTCACATGTTTGCTCTTTAACGTTATGACTTCCACGCTTTATCTCTCGACACGTGGACGCATCAATGGCTCATACTGAGTGTCGCTACCGTTCCCTTCATTCAAAAGAGGCGCGCGCCAGCACTGTTGCATCACCTTCTTTAGCATACTCAATCTATCTTCCAGAACCCTCAGCCTTCTCTCTGCGCGCACATTCTCTTCGATCTTTCGATCTTCCACCCTTCTCCGATCATAAAAAGGTTTGTCTTTTCTCCTCCCTGGGTGTATTTAGAGCATTTCTACCGTTTGAATTCATGTTTTTCATCACTGTTCATTCATCTTCTCTATTTTCTTCTTCTAAACCCGCGCCATGGTTCACTGTTCTTTTCTCTCAATCTCTGCTCCTCCTTATTCCTCTTCTTCACCTGAACCTTCTTTCTTGCTCTCTCCCTCTACTTTTTACCGAACCATTCATTATTTCCCTCTTCTCTCTTTCATCTGATTTTGCTCCTTCCTTTCCTCCATTGCAGCTTTCGGCAATGGCTCGCATAAGGCAAATTGCACGCCTCGTTGCCTCTTCCTCCGGTGCCCAGCCCCCAAGGCCTGCACCGTCGTCATCCTCTACACCAACTCCACCCCAACCTGACGCAACCTTCCCCACAGACCAAGCCAGGGTGTACGAGTGGGCTCCTTTGGTGCTCCTGGCTGAGACCTCCACACAACTCCCTCCAAACCACCTAAAGACCATTCTCAGCAGCGACCCAGACGAACCCACGTGCGCCGTTCACAGGGAGAATGACTTCCGAGTGGTCGTACGTATTCCTCCACGAGGGATACCCGTCTGTGCTGACGACAGGGCTACCAATGGGGTACCCTTCACCTTTGTATATTCCGCCATCTTCAAGAGACTAAAGCTACGCTTGCCCTTCACCTTCTTTGAGAAGGAGTTGATGATGGAACTGAACGTCGCCCCCTGCCAGCTCCATCCAAATGCCTGGGCCTTCATTCGGGCATTTGAGATTCTGTGTAACCATTTCGGTCACCCTGCCTTGGTCGACGTCTTCCTTTATTTCTTTGAGATGAAGAAACCAGGGGACCGGTCTTGGGTCAGTTTAAACGGGGTTGCTGGCAGGGTTATCTTGGGCCTATACCAGCAATCCTTCAAAGACTGGAAGGGCAGATTTTACATGATCTCGGCTACTCCTCGGGACCCCATTCTGCTCGAAGGATTTCCCCTCTACTGGGTCCCAGGGGTCGAGTTCAAAAGACCTAGGGATTTGGAAATCCTGACCCCCTACGAGTGCGAACTATGCAATCTTCTACGGGGGGTAAAGTACAGCTCTGCTACTCTCATCAAGCACGAGTTTGATGTAGTGTCCTTGAAAAGGTACATAGGTAGACCACCCTTCCTCCTTAACCCTTTCATCACTCCATGCATCTGCATAGCATCCTCATGTACATTTACTGTTTCAGTCTTGTTATCTGATTTTTCCTCTTGACCTCTGATGTAGATATGACTTCCGGGAAAGATAGGAGGCAAGCCTTGCGAGCACTGGCTCAGTCCAGGTTTGCTTCTGCAACAACCGGGCCCGAGACTACTCCTGTTTCCACCTCCTCCAGCTCTGAGGTACTTGTGGCTCCTCCACTCTCAGTGGCACCTGCAAGGGGTCCTGAGGCTGAAAAGAAAAAGAGGAAGCTGGTCAAAGCGTTCCCTGCTCACATAGCCACTGCCGCTGCTACTTCTGCTGCTATTCCTGCTACTGCTGCTTCGACCGAAGAGGAGAGCTCTGATGTTCCCCTCCTTCGTCGCAAGAGGACCCGGCAAGAGACTGGGGTACCTTCAGCAGTTGAAGCTAGAGAAACTGAAGTGCTGCAGGTTGAGGAAAAAGAAGAAGATGAAGCCTTATCTCCTACCTCTCAACCTGCACCTACGCCCTCCGCACCATCATCTCCCCCACCGCCACCTTCTCCAAGCACCCTTCCTTCCTCTTCAACTCCCCCTGCTCCACCATTACCAGTGAGCCAAACGCCAAGCTCACCCAACCCACCTGCTGGGGATGCACCAAGGTCTCCTGTCTTACCACCAATGCAAACCACTGCTACGACCTCTCAAGGCGGTGGGGCTTCTTCACAACTGAGCATTCCTGGAATTACTAACAAGAACCTCAGCAGGGTAATCTCCTTGGTGAGGCACTGCATCAAAAACAAGGGATTTGACTCATGGAGCGCGCAGGATGTGGATGCACATCTGGCCAATAACCTGGTGCTCTCCTTGCAATTCTCTACCCAGCAGCACAAGCAGGAGCTCTTGGGAAAGAGAATTCAAGAGCTTGAGCACGACAAAACTTCCTTGATGAGCGACCTTGAAGGTTCTCAAGATTCGGTGAAAATGCTGAGCGATATGGTGGAGAGGACCAGAAAAGACTACTGTCTACAGGTGTAGGAGACTATCAGGACTGAGCTCTTAATGGGTGAGGCTGTGATTGCTCTAGATAGTCAAGCCATGGAGCTGAAGGGACAGAACATACATCTAGAGGCTGAGACTTCCTCCTTGCACCAACTGAGTGACCAACAGGCGGCTGATATTTCCTCCTTGCGCCAACTGAGCGACCAGTAGGCGGAGGATCTCAAGGCTTCTAGGGAGGAGCTTGCTCTGAAGGAGAAGAAGCTTGAAGAGGCTCTGGTCCAACTCCTGGAGGCACAGAGCAAACTGACAAGGACCCAGGAGGAGCTCGAAGGGGCCGAGGGCAAACTGGAAGAGGCTGTGTTCCTTTGCCAAGCAGAAGGAGGAGCTTGAGGCCGATGTAACTGAGACCATGGAAGCTGGTGCCGATGCATGGATAGACGGGTTCAAGGCAGCCTTGGAGCAGGTTCACTGTGTCCTACCAGACTTGGACCTTACCCAATTCACTCCTGGCCATTCGGTTGCCGATGGCAAGCTCATTCCTCCTCCTTGAGCTTCCTCCCTTTCTTCTTCTTTTTTGTAATCTCTCTTTCCGCAACATAGCTTACGTACAAACTCTTTTACTGTAAAGGCTCTTTGTATCGACCTCAGTTGAATGAAAACTGCTTACTTTGGCTACTTGTTTCTCTATCTTTACTCTCTGCATGTGACTAACTGCTAATCAACTTAGGCTTTAGCGCGATCTCACCGTACCCCTTCAAACTTGGCTTCTGGCTTGACCGCGACTATCTGTTGCCTTAATATTATCTTTAACAGCTCTTACTTATCACTTCATGCTGGACGACTGACTTGATGAGGCCTAAATGCTTCGGCCTATCATATAAGAACTTGCTTGGAAAAAGTTTCCTTACTCAGAGCTTTCTGAGTGAGTTGCATGCTCCCAGGAGAGCACCGGGTGTGGCTGGTCTAAGCACACTCACCAGGCGCATCCTGCCTACATGGTCTCACTGCACCTTCTCTGAGTGGGTGCATGCGTAACGCTCTCGCTGGGAGCCTGGGTCCCAGTTTAACACGTGTAGCAGCAACCACCGACCACCGACTAGCATGTTAGGGCACCACCGATCAGTCATCGCGCTTCATACTTCGCTTTAGCTTTCTGCCACTCCAGCGCTAAATGCATAGAGGGCCTGAACGCTCAAGATGATGCCTTGTCTTGGGAAGAAGAGTGTTTCTCGTTGTCCCCTCTTGCTTACACCTAGGTCACCAACCTTAAGATCTGAACACCGACCACCATTGATGACACCTTGTTCTGGAGAGGAAGAGTGTTTCTCGATGACCCCTCTTGCCTGCTCTAACACCTTGTTTTGGGGAAGAAGAGTGTTTCTCGATACCCCTCTTGCCTACCCTAAGGTCATCGTCCTCATGTGCATCGGGTTATTCTATCTTTTCCCACTCCTGGGGTGAGAAGAGCCTTAACTAAGGGCTTTACTAAGCCCATACTTGTAACATCCCGCCAAATACTTTTCATATTTATATAATAAAAATAAAGGTAAACAAATAGATTGAAGTGAACAAAATCATATATATGTAATGAATTTTCTCCTCACAGGGAGTTTAATACAAATTCGGTCACTTTTCCAGAAAACATAAACAAAATACAGTAAAATATGAATACAGGCGATCTCCTAACAGCAAAAAGGCGATCTCCTATCAGAGAACAGAAAAAGGGTGATCGCCTAACAGAAATAGGAACAGGCGATCTCCTTCCGGCGACCACTCACTGAGGAGCTCTACTTCCTGCAACATCATCTGCTCCCGTGTAAATTATACACGATCATCACAGGTTTAAGAAAAAGCCAAACACAACACCAAAAATCACAGGGTAAGCTAGACATTTGAAAAAGAGTTAGAAATGAAACTTTAAAATCAAGATGAAACAAATTAAAAACACCCACGTAAAAACTATCAATTTTCTCGTTCCCTTCACATGACCACCAAGTAATCACACATTTCACAATATTCTCAAGAGTCATTCTATTTCACATAATGCATCAAGTGTCTATCAATTTCAATGTTCCTCATTTCTCATGTCAGACTTCCACTGACTCATCACACAAGACACTTGACACTACTTCCGAAAGACTCGTGCATTGACTAGACTCAGAGATCTGCACCTGTCATACTAAACTGCTGTAATGTTTCCACAGCTATGCGCATCAACACAATCTCTATCTCAATTTCATCACTCTCACAGTATGACAGGGTTAATCCATATAACAGGCCGAGCTCGTTCTTTTTCACACGACTCACCCATTCATATGAACCTCCTTCGACTCTCACCAACTGAATAACTTCCTCTATGTGATTCCATTATCTCAGCAGAGTCAGGATATCTCATTATAGAAATCACCGATCAATGCACATCCTACACGATCTTACACGGTATTTTCTTTCCTGAAAATACTATGCCTTGATCCCACATTCACAACATTCAACACATCATACAACACTAAAATGAATGATTCCAATCACAGAAAAACTCATGCCAAGGTTCATATTTTCGAATATCACGTTTAAATCTCAAACAGTTTCAAAACAACACAAAAACAGGGAAGTTCGAAAAACAACGCCAAAACCGGCGATCTCATCCAAAAATAGGGGATTATACAATAACAGTTGAAAACCGGCGACCACGTCGCCCCATCATCTCAAACATCTACTATAAGGTTTTTCGTTGGAAATAAGGCTAGCTTCCCTTACCTGGACTAGCGCAAAACTCTAAGAGCTCCGAAACCCAACGAAGCTTTAAGATGCTTTCACTCTGTTTTAGTGTCCCGGTCTTGAGAACTTGCAGAGAACCTCCCAAGTGTCCAAGGGCAGTCGTCGTTTGTCGCACTGGTGCTTGAGGATGCCTGAATCGCAGCGCGAAGGAGAGAAAAGAGAGGGATGAAGATGCACTCACTCTTTCACTCTTGAGTCACTGCAACCTTCTTTGCCTCCTCGCAGTGGGTTTTTGAATCCAAGCCTACTTGTCCACGCATGCTGCTGCCACCACCCCCCTCTGCAAGAAAGCCAGAGTGTACGTTTCACTGAACAGTACGGCCATGGTTGTCTTCTTGTGCATGCCAACCACTTCCCTGAACAGTACGACCGCGAGTGTCTCTTGCGCATGCCAACATTCTGATGTCACTATTCTGAACCACCCTTTTTGTCCACGTGGCACGCGTGCAGGACGTGACATGCTGGGAGTCTGGGTCCCACTTTATTCGTGTGAAACTCGACATCGCACGATAATCGTCCACCGATGACCGCTCGCGCGATGACTATCCACCGATGTCTCATCCTGGTGGACGACCGATGTCTCTCTCTGGGAGACGACCGATGTCTATCCCTGGCGACGCCCGCCTACCTCTCGCGCTCTGGTGATGCCTGCATGCCCCTCGCGCCCTGGCGATGTCCACATGCCTCGCGCCCTGGCGATGTCCGCATGCCTCTCGCGCCCTGGCGATCATGTGTAGTAGGCGACAGGCGATCTTATAGTCTTCTAAACTACACTTTCCTTCCTTTTTATTTTAAATAAAAGCATACTTAGAATTCATTTAAAATATATTCCTTTTTATTCCAATTTAATTTTACAGGTCCTTACATTCTCCCCAACGAGCAAAATTTTCGTCCTCGAAAATTGAATTACAAGGAAAAGAGGTATGGATAGGCTTCTCTCATGGGTTCTTCTAACTCCCAAGTTGAATCACCCGATCTCTCATCCCACACCACTTTCACCATGCTGATGGTCTTGCCTCTGAGCTGTTTACTTTGCCTATCGTCAATCCTGACTGGTTTCGCTTCAAAGGACAAGTCATCCCTGATCTGGACATCGTCCACTTCCAGCACATGACTAGGGTCTGCCATGTACTTCCTCAGCTGTGATACGTGAAAGACATTGTGCAGATTCGCTAAATGGGGAGGTAGGGCGATTTCATAAGCCACTGGACCAATCCTCCTTAAGATCTGATATGGTCCCACGAACTTAGGGGACAACTTCTTTGATCTGATCGCCCGTCCTACACCCTTGGTTGGTGTCACTCTCATGAACACATGGTCTCCAGCAGCAAACTCCAAAGGCTTTCTCCTCTGATCTGCATAGGATTTCTGCCTACTTTGAGAAGCTCTCATTCTGCCTTGTATCTGTTTCACCTTCTCGGTCGTCTGCTAAATCAACTCTGGTCCAACCAATACTGTTTCGCCTTCCTGGTACCAGCACAATGGAGTTCTGCATTTCCTTCCATACAAGGCTTCGTATGGCGCTATCCCAATGCTGGCGTGATAACTGTTATTATAGGTAAACTCCACCAGCGGCAACACCTCATCCCAACTTCCCAATTGATCCAAGACACACGTCCTCAGCAGATCTTCCAAGGACTGGATCGTTCTCTCTGACTGTCCATCTGTTTGAGGATGATATGCCGAGCTCATTCTCAACTTAGTTCCCAAGCAATCTTGTAAAGTCTGCCAAAACTGTGAAGTGAACCTGGGATCTCTATCTGAAACAATGCTGGAAGGCACTCCATGAAACCTCCTTATTTCTTTGATGTACAGCTGTGCCAACTTGGCCAAGGGCATTTTCAAATTCACTGGAAGGAAGTGGGCACTCTTCGTCAGCCGATCTACTATGACCCAGATTGCATCATGACCCTTTACCGATCTGGGTAAATGGGTAACAAAATCCATGGCGATGCTGTCCCATTTCCACTCAGGGATATCCAGTTGCTGTAGCAACCCGCCAGGTCTTTGATGCTCTACCTTTGCCTTTTGACACGTCAAGCAGGTAGTAACATACTGGGCGATGTCTTTCTTCATGCCCGACCACCAAAATGACTCCTTCAAGTCATGGTACATCTTGTTCATGCCTAGATGTAGGCTAAGGCGACTCTTGTGACCTTCCTCTAGGATCATCTTCTTCAACTCTTCATTTGCAGGTATGCAAATTCTGCCATTAAATCTCAAGATCCCATCATCGCCCATCACAAAGTCTCTAGCCTGGTCGGTCCCTAGTGACTCCACAGTACGCTTCAGACTAGGGTCCTCCAATTGCTTTAGAAACTCCATCCACCTTCTTTGTCTCATGTTTAATTCCTTCTGATCAAACAGGTATTTCAGGCTCTTATGGTCACTGAACACCTGGAACCGAGCTCCATATAAATAGTGCCTCCAAATCTTCAAGGCAAACACCACAGCTGCCAACTCCAAATCATGAGTAGGATAGTTTCTCTCATGAACCTTGAGTTGCCTTGAAGCATATGCAACCACTCTTTTCTCTTGCATCAAGACACATCCCAAACCCTGATGTGAAGCATCACAGTAGACATCAAAAGGTCTTCCTACCTCTGGGATCACCAGCACTGGAGCACTAGTCAACCTTTCCTTTAGTTCCATGAAGCTCTGCTCACATCGCTCGGTCCAAGCAAAAGGTTGATCCTTGCGGATCAACTGTGTTAAAGGAGCCACTACCTTGGAAAAGTCCTCAATAAACCTCCGATAGTAGCCAGCCAAACCCACAAAGCTCCTTATCTCAGTGACTGTCTTAGGACGTTCCCACTGCAGCACTGCCTCTACCTTGGCTGGATCCACTGAGATCCCCTGAGCAGATATCACGTGTCCTAAGAAGTTGACTTCCTTCAGCCAGAACTCACACCTAGAGAACTTGGCATAGAGTTGCTTCTCCCTCAGAATCTCTAACACTGTCCTCAAATGTTCTTCATGTTCTTCCTCGGTCCTTGAATAAATGAGTATGTCGTCTATGAAGACTACCACAAACTTATCCAAGAAAGGGCAAAAAATCGTATTCATGTAGTCCATGAACAGAGCTGGAGCATTTGTGACTCCAAACGGCATCACCACATACTCATAGTGCCCATAATGAGACCTAAATGTTGTCTTTTGAACATCTTCAGCTTTTACCAAAATTTGGTGGTACCCCGATCTCAGATCAATCTTTGAGAACACCGAGGCCCCATGTATTTGATCCATCAAATCGTCAATTCTAGGTAGGGGGTACTTGTTCTTGATGGTCAACTTGTTCAACTGCCTGTAATCTATACACAACCGAGACCCTCCATCCTTTTTCTTAACTAGGAGCACTGGAGCCCCCCATGGAGATACACTGGGTCTGATGAATTGTTTCTCCAACAACTCTTCCACTTGCTTCTTTAATTCTACCAACTCGGCTGGAGCCATCCTGTAAGGTGCCATTGACACTGGTCCAGCTCCAGGTATCAAATCAATAGAGAATTCCACTTCTCTCTTAGGGGGTAATCCAGGTACTTCTTCTGGAAATACATCCATGAAATCTTTCACCACATGTATCCCGCTTACGTCCCCTTCATTCTTCACTTCCAATCGAGCTAGAATCACGAAGCACCTCGCCCCTTTTTCCAACTCCGACCACCCATGCTGAGCAGATATCACATCTGACTCTTGGAGGTCTGGAAACGCTATTTTCTGACTACCGCAGTCTATGAGAACGTGATTGGCAGCTAGCCAATCCATTCCCAGGATAACATCCAGGTCCTGAAGAGGTAGGCAGATCAAGTTCACTTTGAATCTGCGTCCCTCTACTATCACTGGACATTCGGGGCAAACTGTAGAGGTCAACACCTGTCCTGACGCAGGTGTAGAGACCAACAGTTCAAACGATAACTCCTTCACTAGAAGGCCCAACTCGGCTACACACAGGCTTGACACAAAGGAGTGTGTCGCTCCAGAATCAAACAAGGCTTTTACACCTCTACCAGCTATAAAACAAACACCTTGCACGAGGTTACCTGACTGAGACGCTTCTGCTCCTGACATGGCAAACACTCTCCCTGTTGCCTGAGGTTTGCTGCCTTCGTTTCTCAACTACTGAGAACCACTGGGTTGAGTCATCCTATTCTGGGTAGGACAATCTCTAGCAACGTGTCCCGTTTTTTGACATGCAAAACACCTTCTCTCCGAAGCCTTCTTGGGGCACACATTGGGCGTGTGTGGTCCACTGGAAACACTTGGGTTTCCAAGGTTGCTGCTGCTGAAACTGGGATGATGCTGCTCCTGCTCGATGTGGTGGAGGTCTCGCATAGGGCTTGCTTTGTGGGTGCTGCACCTTGGCCTTCCCACTGGAAGAACCCCCTGGGTGTGACCTGATCACCCGAGAATCACCCTTTTCCAGAGTCTCCACCATCTTCGCCTTCTCTACTAAGGCGTGAAATTCCCTGATGCACATCGGGGCTATGGTCCTCTTCAGCCCATGCTTCAGTCCCTCTTCGAACTTCCTACACCTCCAAGCCTCAGAGGTCGCCTGGCTATAGAATCGGGCGAGGTACTCAAACCGAGCAGCATAAGCATTCACTGACATCTCCCCCTGCTCCAATCTGAGGAATTCTGCTTCCCTCGCAAATCTTGCACTATCTGGGAAGTATTTTTCCAGAAATTTCACCCTAAAGCTCTCCCAGTCTAACACTTCAGCTCTGGCTTCCATCATCTGCTGAGCTCCCATTCACCAGAACTCGGCTTTTCCAGATAGCAGATAGGTGGCGAACACCAATTTCTTCTCTTCAGGGCAGGAGGTCGCCCTAAAGATTTTCTCCAGCTCCTTGACCCACTGATCTGCTTGATCAGGGGTAGCATTCCCACTGAACTTGGGTGGGTTGTGCCTCATGAACTCGGTCAGTCCCATCTGTTCTTGAGGCTGACCGACGTGGGAATTTGTTTCAGCCGACCGAGCAGTTTCCCAATGGTGCATTGCAGCTTGATGGTTCTGAGCCATTGCTGCATTCTGTTGTTGGATGGCAGTTGCCATCATCTCAATAGCCTTGGCAATCTGGCTCATTTCCGAAGAAGGTTGGGGAGGGGTAAGAGGTCTACGTGCCATCTCTCTTCGTTTCAGATTTTGAAACTATTGGTTTCTATATTCCCTACAACTACAAGAATGAGATCGATAAGAAATCAATTCATTCAGGAGGTAACATCTAGACCTTACAAAGGTCAGCATCTCAAAGTCATTAAGAATTTGAGCTCATTAACAGAATCATAATACTTATAATCTTAAGCAAAATACTAGAACAGCTACTGGTATACAACCATCAATCCAAACAACCACTTTCAGTCAATTACAAAAACACTCAATAAAATGAAATAAATCACACCAGAATTCAATGTATGCTAAACATCAAACCTTTGGAATTAAGATTGAGAATCATCTCGATCCAGTTATGAGTGTGCACCCTCACTACTTTATCAAGATCCTCTCATTCTTAATACTAAGATTTTCAGTTAGGGCATATATTCACTAAAGCACACACAAAATTTCAATACAAAAACGTTTGAAAACCTTTCACTATAGTTGTTATTTAAAACTCAAATAAACTTTATGAACAGAAGAAACACAATGGATCCACAGCCCTCAGGTCATCCTAAGGACGAACTGCTCTGATACCATTAATGTAACATCCCGCCAAAACTTTTTCATAATTATAAAATGAAATAAAGGTAAAACAATAATATTGAAGTGAACATATGTATGTATATATATATATATATATATATAATGAAATTTCTCCTCACAGGGAGTTTAGTACATAATCGGTCAATTTTCCAAAACTTAAACAAAATACAGTAAAATAGAAAGACAGGCGATCTCCTAACAGCAAAAGGCGATCTCCTATCAGAAAACAGAAAAAGGGTGATCGCCTAATAGATATAGAAACAGGCGATCTCCTTCCGGCGACCACTCACTGAGGAGCTCTGCTTCCTGCAACATCATCTGCTCCCGTGTAAATTATACACGATCATCACAGGTTTAAGAAAAAGCCAAACATAACACCAAAACACAGGGTAAGCTAGATATTTGAAAGAGAGTTTAGATATGAAACTTTAAAATCAAGATAGAACAAATTTAAGACACCCACGTAAAAACTATCAATTTTCTCATTCCCTTCACATGACCATCAAGTAATCACACATTTCACAATTTCCTCAAGAGTCGTTCTATTCACATAATGCATCAAGTGTTTATCAATTTCAATGTTCCTCATTTCTCACGTCAGACTTCCACTGACTCATCACACAAGACACTTGACACTACTTCCGGAAGACTCGTGCATTGACTAGACTCAGAGATCTGCACCTGTCATACTACACTGCTGTAAAGTTTCCACAGCTATGCGCATCAACATAATCTCGATCTCAATTTCATCACTCTCACAGTATGACAGGGTGAATCCACACAACAGGTCAAGTAGCTATCTTTCAAACACTTACCCATACGTATGAACCTCCATCGACTCTCAACGCCTGAATAACTTCATCTATATGATTTCATTATCTCAGGAGAGTTAGGATATCTCATTATAGAAATCACCGATCAATGCACATCCTACACGATCTTACACGGTATTTTCTTTCCTGAAAATACTATGCCTTGATCCCACATTCACAACATTCAACACATCATATAACACTTAAATGAATGATTCCAATCACAACAACAATCATTCCCTGGTTCATATTTTCGAATATCACATGTATTTCACATTTAAATCTCAAACAGTTTCAAACAACACAAAAACAGGGGAGTTCGAAAAAAACAACGCCAAAACCGACGATCTCGTCCAAAAACAGGGGATTATGCAATAACAGTTGAAAACAGGTGACCACGTCGCCCCATCATCTCAATCATCTAATATAAGGTTTTCATTGGAAATAAGGCTAGCTTCCCTTACCTGGACTTGCGCAAAACACCAAGAGCTCCAAAACCCACCGAAGCTTAAAGATGCCTTAGCTCTGTTTTAGCATCTGGTTTATAGAACTTGCAGAGAACCTCCCAGGTGCTCTAAGGGCAGTCGTCGCTCATCGTACTGGTGCTTGAGGATGCCTGAATCGCAGCGCGAAGGAGAGAAAAGAGAAGGATGAAGGTAAACTCACTCTTTCACTCTTGAACCACTGCAACGTTCTTTGCCTCTCAAAAGTGGGTTTTTGAATCTTAAACCAACTTGTCCACAAAAGCCGTTGCCACCACCCACTCTGTAGGGAAGTTTGCGTGTACTCTTCCCTGAACAGTACGACTACGCGTGCCTCTGCGCAGGCCAACACTCTGATGTCACTATTCTGAACCACCCTTTTTGTCTACGTGTTGCGCGTGCAGTACGTCTCATGCTGAGAGCCTGGGTCCCACCTTATCTGTGTGAAACTCGACATCGCGCGATAACCTTCCACCGATGACCGCTCGCGCGATGACTATCCACCGATGTCTCATCCGTGCGGACGACCGATGTCTCTCCCTGGGAGACGACCGATGTCTCGCCTTGGCGATGACCGCATGCCTCGCGCCCTGGCGATGCCCGCGAGTCTCGCGCCCTGGCGATGCCCGCATGCCTCGCGCCCGGCGATGCCTGTAAGGACCTGAAAAATTAAATTGGAATAAAAGGATATATTTTAAATGAATTCTAAGTATGTTTTTATTTAAAATAAAAAAGGAAGGAAAGTGTAGTTTAGAAGATTATAAGATTTCCTTGTTAGTACATAATCGCCGGTCGCCTAGACTACACGTCATCGCCAGGGCGCGAGGCATGCAGACGTCGCCAGGGCGCGATGCATGCGGGCATCATCAGGGCGCGAGGCATGCGGGCATCTTCCAGGGGGAGACATCGGTCGTCCGCCAGGATGAGGCATCGGTGGATTGCCTTCGCGCGAGAGGTCATCGGTGGATTGTCTTCGCGCGAGAGGTCATCGGTGGATAGTCTTCGCACGAGAGGTCATCGGTGGATAGTCTTCGCGCGAAAGGCCATCGGCGAAAGGTTATCGCGCGATGTCGAGTTGCACACAGAGAAGGTGGGACCCAGACTCCCAGCATGGAACGTCCTGCACGTACGCCACGTAGACAAAAAGGATGATTCAGAATAGTGACATCAGAATGTTGGCATGCGCAGGAGACACTCGCGGTCGTACTGTTCAGGAAGTGGTTGGCATGCGCAAGAGACAAACGTGGTCGTACTGTTCAGAGAAACGTACACTCAGACTTCTCTGCAGAGTGGGTGGTGGCAGCTGCTTTTGTGGACAAGCTGGTTTAAGATGCAAAAACCCACTTCTGAGAGAGGAAAAACGTTGCAGTTGTTCAAGAGCGAAAGAGTGAGTTTACCTCCCTTCTCCTCCATTCTCTCCTTCGCGCTGCGATTCTGGCACCTTCACACAAGAGTACGACGAGCGACGGCCACCATTAGAGCACCTGGGAGTTTCTCTGCAAGTCCTTCAAACCAGACGCAAAAACAGAGCCAAGGCATTCTTTAAGCTTCGTTGGGTTTCGGAGCTCCTGGTGTTTTGCGCAAGTCCAGGTAAGGGAAGCTAGCCTTCATTTTCAATACAAGCCATAGATTAGCTGTTTCTGAAGTGAGGGCGACGTGGTCGCCGGTTTCGTTTTCATCTTCGTGAATGCTCTGTTCTATGTGTTTGGGCGACGTGGTCGCCGGTTTTATATACAGACTTCGAAATACCTTGTTTTTGAACCAGATCGCCGGTTTTGGCGCTGTTTTACGAACTCCCCTGTTTTTGGTGTTGTTTTGAAACTGTTTCAGATGTAAATGTGATATTCGAAAACATGAACCTTGGAGTGAGTTTTGCTGCGATTGAAATCATTCATTTAAGTGTGGTATGATGTTTTGAATGTTGTGAATGTGGGATCAAGGCATAGTATTTTCAGGAAAGGAAATACCGTGTAAGATCGTGTATAGGTGTATTGACTAGGGGCTTGTCTAGAAGGAGATATCCTGACTCTGCTGATATAATGGAATCACGTAGATGAAGTTATTCAGTTGTGGAGAGTCGGAGGAGGTTCATATGAATGGGCGAGTAGTGTGAAAAAGAACGAGCTCGGCCTGTTATATGAATTAACCCTGTCATACCGGGAGAATTATTGACATTGAGATTATATATGCGCATGGCTGTGTGGATTTCACAGCGACCCTGTGTGGATTTCACAGTGGTATGGTATGACAGGTGCAGATCTCTGAGCCTGAGTCAACGCACGAGTCAATCCGGAAGTAGAGTCATGTGTCTATGCATTGTGAGTCAGTGGAAAGTCTGACGTGTGAATCTTGAATACTGAATGTAGCAAAGAGACACTGGACGAGTTTGTGGAATATGGGAATGTTAATGGTGGTAATTGATATGGATCATGAATGGTGTGAAGATTTATGTTTTCTATTGATTTAAAGTTTTTGAAACATCTAGCTTACCCTTTTATCTGGTATTGTGATTGTTTGCTTAAACCTGTGATGATCGTGTATTTTTGCACGGGAGCAGACGAGGTTGCAGGTGGTAGAGTTCCTCAGTGAGTGGTCGCCGGAAGGAGATCGCCCATTTATGTTTCTGTTAGGCGATCACCTTTTTCTGTTGTCTGATAGGAGATCGCCGTTTTCTGATAGGAGATCGCCCATCCTGTGGGGAGATCGCCTATTTCTTTTTATTTTCCTGTATTTCGTTTACGTTTTTGGAAAACTGACCGACTTTGTATTAAACTCCCTGCGAGGAGAAAACTTCATTACATATATACGATTATGTTCACTTCAATATTGTCATTTTATCTCTATTTCATTCTATAATTATGAAAAGGATTTGGCGGGATGTTACAATGCCCGCATGCCTCGCGCCCGGCGATGTCCGCAAGTCTCGCGCCCTGGCGATGCCCGCATGCCTCGCGCCCGGCGATGCCCGAATGCCTCACGCCCGGCGATGCCCGACGACACATCGCCACGCCTTGCTGAAGGTTCTTCATCCCACTATGTTACGTCCAAGGTATCATCTCCACATGACTTGGTGACGTCGGTAGCTTCACATTTCCAAGAGTAGATCAGCACTACTCCTCGCGCGCCCATGCATGCAACACTAAGGACGATTTCTTATGGTCAAGCATAGAGCTTCGCATGCACAGTGTATCTAAGGCTTAACCCACACCTTGATACGTGTGGTTTTTGGAACCCACTCTGGTTGATCCAGTATCCTGACCACATACTGAGTGCACTTTTGGCGATCATGTGCACCATAGGCGACTGGCGATCACGTGTAATCTAGGCGACAGGCAATTATGTACTAACCAGGCGATCTCATAGTCTTCTAAACTACACTTTCCTTCCTTTTTCTTTTAAATAAAAACATACTTAGAATTCATTTAAAATATATTCCTTTTATTCCAATTTAATTTTACAGGTCCTTACACACAGCGCGAAGGAGAGAAAAGAGAAGGATGTAGGTGAACTCACTCTGTCACTCTTGAACCACAGCAGCGTTCTTTGCCTCTCAGAAGTGAGTTTTTGAATCTAAACCAACTTGTCCACAATTGCCGCTGCCACCACCCACTCTGCAGGAAAGCTTGCGTGCACGCTTCCCTGAACAGTACGGCCACGTGTGTCTCTGCGCATGCCAACTCTCTGATGTCACTATTCTGAACCACCTTTTTTTGTCTACGTGTTGCGCGTGCAGGACGTCTCATGCTGGGAGCTTGGGTCCCACCTTATCTGTGTGAAACTCGACATCGCGCGATAACCTTCCACCGATGACCGCTCGCGCGATGACTATCCACCGATGTCTCATCCTGGCGGACGACCGATGTCTCTCCCTGGAAGATGACCGATGTCTCTCTCTGGAAGACGACCGATGTCTCGCCCTGGCGATGCCCACATGCCTCGCGCCCTGGCGATGCCCGCATGCCTCGCGCCCTGGCGATGCCCGACGACATCGTCACGCCTTGCTGAGGTTGTTCATCCCACTATGTTACGTCCAAGGTATCATCTCCACATGACCTGGTGACGTCGGCAGCTTCACATTTCCAAGAGTAGATCAGCACTACTCCTCGTGCGCCCATGCATGCAACACTAAGGACGATTTCTTATGCTCAAGCATAGAGCTTCGCATGCACAGTGTATCTAAGGCTTAACACACACCTTGATACGCGTGGTTTTTGGAACCCACTATGGTTGATCCAGTATCCTGACCACATACTGAGTGCACTTTCGGCGATCATGTGCACCATAGGCGATTGGCGATTATGTGTAGTCTAGGTGCCAGGCGATCTCATAGTCTTCTAAACTAAATTTTCCTTCCTTTTTATTTTAAATAAAAACATACTTCGAATTCATTTAAAATATATTCCTTTTATTCCAATTTAATTTTACAGGTCCTTACAACGATTGCTGCACACTTCTCCGGGTTTGCCTCGATCCCACGCTCTGTTAGAAGGAAACCCAAGAACTTCCCAGCCTCCACACCGAAGATACACTTTTCAGGGTTGAGCTTCAACCTGTACTTGGCGATGGTGGTGAAAAGTTCCTCCAGATCAACTACATGATGCGCCTTCTCTCGCGACGTGACCACCATGTCATCTACATACGCATGCACGTTCCTTCCAAGCATGGGTGAGAGCACCCTATCCATAAGTCTCTGATAGGTAGCTCCTGCGTTCTTCAACCCAAACGGCATTACCTTGTAGCAGTAGCAAGATCGTTCCGTCATGAAAGCAATCTTGCACTCATCCATGGGGTGCATCCTTATGTAGTTGTAGCCTGAGAAAGCGTCCAGAAAGCTGAGGAGCTTCCCCCTCGACGCGCTATTCACCAATGCGTCTATACTAGGGAGAGGGTAGGAATCCTTGGGGCAGGCCTTATTGAGGTCCGTGAAGTCCACACACATCCTCCACTTGCCGTTTGACTTCTGCACCAGTACCATGTTCGCCAACCACTCGGGGTACTGGATCTCTCTGATATGCCTAGCAGCAATGAGCTTCTGGATCTCATCATGGATCACCTTCCTCTTCTCTTCATTGAATTTCCTTTGCCTTTGGCGCACTGGTCGCACCTTGGGATCCATCGACAGGTGGTGGCAAAGGAAATCGGGGTCGATCCCTGGCATGTCAGATGCTGACCATGCAAAGGCGCCCATGTGCCTCTCAATAACACCAGCGATCTGTGCTCGTTCTTTTGCAGCGAGCGATTTCCCCAACTTAAACTTCTTTCCCCTTATCTCCACCTCTTCCCATCCCTCAGTTGGATGGGGCCTCCTTTCACTGGCGATGACCGCCCTGGCGACGTGTAACATCCCGCCAAATCCTTTTCATATTTATATAATAAAAATAAAAGTAAACAAATATATTGAAGTGAACATAATTATATATATGTAATGAAGTTTCTCCTCACAGGGAGTTTAATACATACTCGGTCAGATTTTCCAAAAACGTAAACAAAATTACAGCAAAAGACAAACAGTCGATCTCGTATCAGAAAAGGGTGATCTCCCATCAGAAAAGGGCGATCTCCTATCAGACAACAGAAAAGGGGTGATCACCTAACAGAAATAGAAACAGGCGATCTCCTTCCGGCGACCGCTCACTGATGAGCTCTACTTCCTGCAACCTCGTCTGCTCCCGTGCAAAAATACACGATCATCACAGGTTTTAGAAAAACAGCCACATAACAATACAAAGGGTAAGCTAGATGTTTTAGAAACCTTAAATATGAAACTTTAAATCAATAGAAAACATGAATCTTCACGCCATTCATAATCCAGATCAATTTCAACCATCAACATTTCCATATTCCACAAACTCGTCAAGTGTCTATTCGCTACTTTCAATATTCATGGTTCACACGTCAGACTTTCCACTGACTCATAAGATATAGACACATGACTCCACTTCCGGAAGACTCGTGCGTTGACTCAGGCTCAGAGATCTGCACCTGTCATACCACACCACTGTGAAATCCACACAGGGTCGCTGTGAAATCCACACAGCCATGCACATACATAGTCTCAATATCATCACTCTCCCGATATGACAGGGTTAATTCATATAACAGGCCGAGCTCGTTCCCTTTCACACGACTCACCCATTCATATGAACCTCCTTCGACTCTCCACAACTGAATAACTTCGTCTATGTGATTCCATTATATCAGCAGAGTCAGGATATCTCCTTCTAGACAAGCCCCTAGTCAATACACATTACACACGATCTTACACGGTATTTTCTTTCCTTAAAATACTATGCCTTGATCCCACATTCACAACAATCAATACATCATACAACACTGAATGAACGATTCAGTCACAGCAACATTCATTCCACGGTTCAGCTTTTCAAATATCACATGTATTTCACATTTAAATCTCAAACAGTTTTCAAACAGCACTAAAACAGGGGAGTTCGAAAAACAACGCCAAAACCGGCGATCACGTCCAAAACAGGGGATTTCGAAATCTATATTTAAAACCGGCGATCACGTCGCCCAAACACATAAGAACAGAACATCATGAAAAAGGGGTTTAAAACCGGCGACTACGTCGCCCAAACACATAGAACAGAGCATCACGAAAAAGAATATGAAACCGGCGACCACGTCGCCCTCACTTCAGAAACAGCTAATCTACGGCTTTTATTGAAAATAAAGCTAGCTTCCCTTACCTGGACTTGCGCAAAACACTAAGAGCTCCAAAACCCACCGAAGCTTAAAGGTGCCTTAGCTCTGTTTTTGCGTCTGGTTTGTAGAACTTGCAGAGAACCTCCCAGGTGCTCTAAGGGTAGTCGTCGCTCGTCGCACTGGTGCTTGAGGATGCCTGAGTTGCAGCGCGAAGGAGAGAAAAGAGAATGATGAAGGTGAGCTCACTCTTTCACTCTTGAACCACTGCAACATTCTTTTTCCTCTCAGAAATGGGTTTTTGTATCTTAAACCAACTTGCCCACAAAAGCCGCTGCCACCACCCACTCTGCAGGGAAGTTTGCGTGTACGCTTCCCTGAACAGTACGTCTACGCGTGCCTCTGCGTAGGCTAACACTCTGAGGTCACTATTCTGAACCACCCTTTTTGTCTACGTGGCGCGCGTGCAGGACGTGTCATGCTGGGAGTCTGGGTCCCACTTTATTCGTGTGAAACTCGACATCGCGCGATGACTATCCACCGATGTCTCATCCTGGCGGACGACCGATGTCTCTCCCTGGAAGACGACCGATGTCTCTCTCTGGGAGACGACCGATGTCTATCCCTGGCGACGCCCGCATGCCTCTCGCGCCCTGGTGATGCCTGTATGCCTCTCGCGCCCTGGCGACGTCCACATGCCTCGCGCCCTTGCGATGCCTGCATGCCTCTCGCGCCCTGGCGACGTCCACATGCCTCGCGCCCTGGCGATCATGTGTGGTAGGCGAGCGGCGATTATGTACTAACCAGGAAATCTTATAGCCTTCTAAGCTACACTTTCCTTCCTTTTTATTTTAAATAAAAACATACTTAGAATTCATTTAAAATATACCCTTTTATTCCAATTTAATTTTACAGGTCCTTACACGACGCCTGACTCACGAGGAGCGATCATGCCCCCTGCTTCAGCTTCAACTTGAGCTACCTGGGAGCCCCCCAACGTAGCATCTTCCATTACCTGATCTGCCTGTGCACCACGAACCACCGATCTCTCCTGGAGCACGCCTGCTGGTGGTGTTGTAGTGACATGGCAGATGCTTCTCTTCTGCTTGAGGCTGTTCTCATAATTGCGCCTAGCCTCAGCCTGATCTGACTTGATGGTAATGACAGCCCCTTCCATCGACGACAGCTTCAACTTCATGTGCCTCGTCGATGGCACTGCACCCAACCTGTTGAGCGTGGGTCTTCCCAGCAAGATATTGTATGCAGATGGGGCATTTACCACCAAGTACTTTATCTTTTCTGTGCGGGACGCCACTCCATCGGTGAACATCGTCCTCAGCTCTATGTAGCCCCGCACCTCGACCTGGTCCCCTGCGAAACCATATAGACACCCAACATATGGCCTCAACTGATCGGGGGACAGCTGCAACTTGTTGAACGTCGGCCAGAACATGACGTCCGCTGAGCTTCCTTGGTCTACGAGCGCCCTGTGTACTCGTCTTCCTGCTGTCACAAGGGAGATGACCACAGGATCGTTGTCGTGAGGTACAACGTCCTGCAGATCGGCCTTTGTGAATGCGATATCCACCTCGGGAAAATGGCTTCCATCCACTGAGTCCACTGCCATCACTGATCGTGCATACCTTCTTCTCCGTGAGGCAGAACACCCTCTGCCAGAAAAACCCCCTGCAATTGTCATCACTTCCACATGCATAGGGATTTCATGCTGCTGATCATCTGCCTGAGGTCTCAAAGCGCGATCACCCTGCGCCTCCCGCAGGTAATCGGTCAAGAAACCTGTCTTCACCAACTCAGCGAGTTGATGCCCCAATGCCAGGCAGGTGCGGAGTGTGTGTCCATAGGCCTGATGGAACTCACACCACTCATCTTTCTTCCTTCCAAGTACCTTGTCAGTTTTCTCTGGTACTCGGAGTCTTGCAGCCACGGCAGGGATGGCGATCAGCTCTGCCAACTCTACCATGAAATCATACCTGGGGGTGCATTGCTCTCCCTTGCACGCCCCCTGGTCTGGTCCTTCTTGGGCGCATAAGGGCGAGGCCTTCCCTGCACTTTCTTCCCTTCCTTTGCCTCATGCACCCGCGCCGGTTGCTGTTGCCTCCCCTGACCTCCGCGCGGCTTTGACGGTGCAACGCTCCCTCTCTTCTCAGAGACCTCGGTCTCTGCGACTATGTGAGCCACCGCGCGTCGCCGAATCTCAGCGAAGGTGGCAGGTTGGCTCCTGATGAGCGATTTGCTGAAAGGACCAGGCAGCACACCTTTCTTGAACGCATGCACCAGCATATTCTCATCCTTGCTGGGCAACCTCACCACCTGCGCACCGAAACGATTGAGGAAGTCCTTCAGTGACTCCCCCTGATACTGGCGTACATCAAACAGGTCATAGGACACTATCGGTGGCACTCTGTTAACGATATATTGCTCTGTAAATAGCTTGGAAAACTGATGGAAGGAAGTGATGTGGCCCTTTGGCAGGCTCACGAACCACTCCATAGCTATTCCACTCAGTGTACTCATGAACATCTTGCAGTACACAGCATCTGAGCCCCCAGACAGCATCATCTGAGTATGGAAAGCTGTCAAATGTGCTTCTGGATCTTCCACCCCCGTGAACGACGCCTTCACTCCCACTAGATTGGGAGGCACCACCGTATTCATGATCTCAGGGGAGAAAGGCATAGGGAATGCTCTAGGAGGCGACGACGGCGGCGACGTCCTACCTTCAGCTGCGCGCTCCTTCTGCGCCTGCAACTCCCTGCGTAACTCTTCGTTGACACGGTTAAACTCTTCATTTCTGCACTGCGATGCAGTCAGCTCTGCATGCATCTTCTCCTGTTCAGCTCTCGATGCCGCGACATTATCCTGCAGCGCACGCATCATCTCCATGACCTGCGCCATGGTAATAGCTCCTTCTTCAGCAGATGGCGCAGGTGAGGTTTGTCTGGTTCTTCTACTCATCTTTTCAACACAACCTTCGACGAAAACTCCAAGAAACTTCAAGAACTGTGATGTGTATGGGAACAAGATTCACACGGGCCCCACAGTGGGCGCCAAATGATCCTGCCGCGGACTTGAACGTGGAGGATGAACCTCGTCACTCCTTCGTCTAGCCTTCTGCAGCTGCGTGTTCTGTAAGAAGGCTCCAAGCACCTCCGCTGAAACTCCAAACGATGCCTGCAAAACAACACAGACGGCGCCTCTAGCGGCCGTGTGCACTCCAACGCTCAAGTCAGGCAACAAGAACACCGAAAACTCTCACTGAATCTCTCTGTGAGACTCGTGTGTGCTCAGATCCACTCTCTCTCTCTCTGTAACTGAATTTTGTTATCACTGTGCCACGTGTAAGAATGCTTCCACAATGACTCAGAAACTAAGTGTAGTGAATTTGCGTAAACTTGTAATCTGGAAAACTTGTGTGTACCTGACATAAGGTAGAGTACCTTTATACTTGGGCCACGCTTCTCTCCCAGATGGTGACACGTGGAGGCATACAACTGGAATTTGACCGTACACGTGTCACACCTGGAAGGCTTCTGCGCATTTCTCTTGTGCGGCTAAGTTATCCTCTTGTGGAGTAACTTAGCGCATTTCTTCTGTCTGAATGAGTGCATGCTCCCAAGAGAGCGCCGGGTGGGGCTGGTCTAAGCACACCCACCAGGCGCATCCTGCCTGCATGGTCTCACCGCACATCCTCTGAGCGGGCATCATGCGAGGTGCATGTGTAACACTCTCGCTGGGAACCTGAGTCCCAGCTTAACGCGTGTTGGCAAGAACCCTGACGACCGATCTCTCTCTGCGTGCACCAACGACCGAGCGGTGCCCCATCACTATCCACCGATGACCGTGTGGTGCCTCATGCCTATCCACCGATGACTGTGTGGTGGCTCATGTCCTTCCACCGGCGTCCGAGCGGTGCCCCATCATTATCCACTGATGACCGTGCGGTGCCTCATGCCTATCAACCGATGACCGTGCGGTGGCTCATGTCCTTCCACCGACGTCCGTGTGGTGCTTCCAAGCGCTTATCTAGGCACCGCTCTGGGGGTGGTGGCCACTTGGTAACTGACCACCGATCACCATTCTAAGTGGACTCCTCCCTGATTCGCCTGCCATCTCATGCCTCGTGTCAGCCTGTGACTGGTCCACGTGGACTTCTGCAGCTGACGTCACTGACTACCGATGACCGACCGGATCATTTTCAATTCTAGATTTTTTTGTCTGGAACGGGATTTTGATTTTGGTTTCTAGATTTTTATATCCAGAACACAATAATCTCTTCCAGATATACTTTTCTAGAATGCATTATTTTCAATTATGAATTTTCATTTCCAAAAAAAGGGTATTTTTGGAATTTTTAAATTGTGTTGGGTGCAGGTTCAAAAATGTTGGGTGCAGGAAGCAATTGCCTGCTATGTTTTAGTGAGTGGGCTTAATTATTGTGTCCCCTTTATCTCTATTTAAAGAGATTATTGTACTTGTAATTGGCGTGCAACAGGAAAGAATTGAAAACCTAATAGTTGCCCGTGTGGATGTAGGTTGCAGTTGGCAACCGAACCACGTTAAATCTTGTGTCATTTATTTTCTTCCATTGTTTCGTGATTATGTGTGTTACTTCCGTGCGCATTTTTCCTATCAAGTGGCATTAGATCTTGGTTCGTTTACACACTAGAGATCCGATTAGCAGAAATTAATCGATGAGACGTGAAAATTGTGGCTGCAACGGTGTCCCAAACCTAGGGTTTCGCAGGGTCTGCAGCGGCGTCCCAAAGCTAGGGTTTCACAGAGGCGGCAGCAGCATCCCAAATCTAGGGTTTTGCAGGGGCTGCAATGACGTCCCAAAGCTAGGGTTTCGTAGGGGTGGCAGCAATGTCCCAAAGCTAGGGTTTCGCGGGGCCAACAACAGATTGCTTTTTCACGGCGAACAGGTGCAAGTGCTTGCGGTGAGCGAGACGGCACGGAGGTGCAGTGCGGCACGGAGTTATGACTGTTCAGTTATTGAGCACATCAATATTCAATCTTAGCCAGACTTACATCAATGGGCATTAAGTTCGATGATGAAGTTCAAGCTTTACTACTGTTATCGTCTTTGCCTGACAGTTGGTCCGGAACAGTTACAGCAGTTACTAGTTCAGCAGGACCCGATGTATTCACTTTTTGAGAAGATTTGGATCTAATTCTTGGCAAGGATGTCAGAAGAAGGAGTTCTGGGGAATTATCTAGTGAATCGCTATATGTCATCAGAGGTAAGAAAGATATCAGAGATAGTGGGAGCAAGAACAAAAGAAGGAGTCAGTCAAAGACTCAGGATGGCTCAAGTGTAACATGTTGGAATTGCAAAGAGGTGGGGCATTTCAGGATTCAATGCCCAAATGATAAACAAGTCAACACTGCAGAAGACTTCACGGACGAGGACCTCTTAGTCTGTTACGCGGATAACAGTGTGGATTCCTGGGTCGTGGATTCTGGTGCTTCATTTCATTCTACCCACAACAGTGAAGCATTGCAGAATCTAGTTATTGGGGATTTTGGAAAGGTAAGACTAGCGGACAACAGAACTCTTGATGTTACAGGCATGGTTGACATAGTGTTGAAGACGCCAGTCGGTTTTTGGACTTTGAAGGATGTCAGAGTTGTTCAAAGCTTGACGAAAAGTTTGATTTTTGTTAGGCAGTTGGACGAACAGGGATATGATGTGAAGTTCGGAAATTTGCATTGGAAGGTCGTCAAGGGAAATCTTGTCATGGCCCACGGAAGAAAGAGAGGTTTGTTGTATATGGTCGAATTACTGTCTGAGGGAGTGACCATCCCAGTTCAGAAGATAAACAAAGTCTAGTTCACAGAATCTCATGGGCAGAAGAGGGTTGTCTTTACAAGAGAGAAACCTAGAGCCACTGGTCAGATTCAGGATGAACGAATATGGAAATGTTCAGGTAGACCAGTTAGAGGTACTTATGGTAGTGGGAGCACGGGTCGTGTTTTAGCTGAGGTCCCTATACGACAGTGGGTTAGGAGAACTAGTATTCCAGCTATTGAAACATCTTCAAAAAATTTCTTGTTGAGTATGGAGAGTGTTTCTTCTCAGGTTGTTCCAGGATCCGACAGTTCTTGCAAGTGGGAGCCGGTAGGAACAGAGAATGGGTCAGTGGCAGTTTCAGTCATGATTGACATGTTGAAATTCAGGGGAGTTTTAACGAAGCCTTCAAAATGATTAAGAAGGCTGGTGGCAACTAGTGGTGGAACATTGAGTTCCGGTGACAGATTATAGAAGTACATGTACATAGTTGAAGCGCGGGTGAATATTGTTCCGTGGCTTCAAGTGGGAGATTGTTGGGTATGAAGCCAGGACCAATTGGGTTGGACTGAGTAGACACCATGTTTTAGTGAGTGGGCTTAATCATTGTGTCCCCTTTATCTCTATTTAAAGAGATCATTGTACTTGTAATTGGTGTGCAACAGGAAAGAAATGAAAACCTAATAGTTGCCCTTGTGTTGAAGATGGTTGCAGCCCTTTCAAGATTGTGTTTGATGAAGACTTCTATGTACATTTCATTTGTATTTTGCTTTGCTTTAAGTGTGTCTTAGGTAGTGCTTAGAGGTTGTCTAAGAGTGGGCTTTTGCTGAGTATCTCACCTCATAACCACTGGCCATGTGATAAGAACAAGCATAAGTTTTCTTAAACTGTTTTTCACATGTTTTACAAAAAACACGTTTACTGCATAAAAATAAATCTGTTCTTTTCTAAATAAACAGATTCTTTTTTTTTCTCTGATGTCTTGGCTAAGTCTTGTAAAAATTAGATGTTGTGCATCAGGTATTTTGACTAAGTCTTCTTCTTTTCAAAACGATTGAGTTTCAAACAGTTAAGCTTTTCTGTTTTCGTTTTGAAAAATAAATATGTTCATCTGTAAATGAATAGATTCCTTTTGTCTCTGGTGCCATGTCAAGCTTAAACGGTTTTCAGCTTTATCTCTGCACCAGAATGGTTGACTAAGTCTCCTCACTTAACAAATTCTCTAACTGCTTTTGAAAATAAATCTGTTCATTTTATTTTCAATTTGTTCATTTTATAACAGCTTTAACTGTTTTTCAAAAATCTATTATAAGTTGGTTTTCTATAAAATGCAAACTTGTTTCTGAGTTTATTACTGATTAATACATTTGCAAAAACAAGTTTTGACAGCAGAAAGTTAAGTGTTTACAAAGGATTAGCATTTGTTCTTCAAAGATTTCAAAAATCACAAAGTGCTTGTTCTTGGTTTGGTTCCAAAAGCTTGGGGTGAGGTGTTGCTACTGTTCTAGCAATCTTGCCTACTGGTTTAAGGCAGATCTTTGTATCCTCAATTAGGTGTAGTCGTTTCACTTCTCATTTCTTGTAATAGTTTGGTTGAACACTCTTCTTGATAGGGTTTCTTGGAGAGTGTGTGTGTGTGAGCTGAAATAAGTTTTTTTTTGGCAAGAGTACCTAAGTTCTTGTCGGTTTCAAGAACAATGGGAATTGTACTTGGTTGTACTGTGTTTTAGTGATTTCCACCTAGTTTTGGTGAAGATTGGATGTAGCTCAGTTGAGTGAACCAGTATAACTGCTTGTGCTCATTCTCTCTCACTCTCTGCAATTTCGTTTCTGCATAATTGATAAAACAGCGAAGAAATAAATCTGTTTAATTGAAAATAAATCTGTTCTTTCTGGGCATTGTGCATACTGTTCTTAATTTCTGAAAAAGTTGTTTGAATCTGATAAGAACATATAAAATCTGCTAAAAGCCACTGGAACAGATTGGCTGTGATAGGTTGCTCAAGAAATTGTTAAAACTATTAATTGAACCTTAAACAATTGCTTAAAGTTGAAGCTTGCTGTTCTGTGATTCATTGTTCTTAATTTATGGAAAACTATCTGGTTTCAATAAGAACACTGATAATCTGTTAAAGGCTAATAAAACAGGTTGTGTGTAATAGATTGTCTCACTAATTGTCAAGCCCTTAACTGAACCTAAATCACACGAATTGGAATTAAGGTTTGCTGTTTTTGAGTTACACTGTTTTTCAATCTGATATCTGTGTGTGTGCATCTTGAAATTTTATCTGCATAATCTTGTGATTAACCTTGCTGAATTAAAAGCTTTTCAAACAAAAACAGTGCTGAAATAAATCTGTTCATTTTCACATAAATCGATTTATTTTTCTGTAAAACTGTGTTAAACACTGTTTCTGCGAGAAAGTTTTAAAAGGTCAATTCACCCCCCCTCTTGAACTTTGGCACTATTAAACCCAACAATTGGTATCAAGAGCTAGGACTTGTATTTTAATCAAGTTTGTTTGTAATAATGTCTGAGTTTAATGTGCTTTTTGCTGAGGGTTCTGCTGTTAATAGACCACCTATGTTCAATGGAATGAATTATGCATTTTGGAAAGTTAGAATGAGAATTTTCATGGAATCCATTGATGCATTAATTTGGGAAGCTGTGGTCAATGGACCTTATGTGCCAATGCAGGTTGTCAAGGATGAAGAAAAGGTAAAGCCAAGATACAGAATGGAATGAGACCGAAAGGAGGAAGGCTCAACAGGATCTTGTGGCCAAGAACATCATAAACTCTGCATTGACAATGGATGAGTTCTTCAGGATATCTCAATGTAAGTCAGCTAAGGAGATGTGGGAAGTCTTAGAAGTGACTCATGAGGGGACTGAAGATGTGAAAAGGTCAAGGAAACATGCGCTCATCCAAGAATATGAGCTGTTCAGAATGCAATCTCCACTGCTTTGTATATAAACATTAGTTTGACGTGTGAAAACTTTTACAATTGGAGACGTATTACACAAATAAATGTATTAAACCTCAAATAGAAAATTAAGGATCTCTCAATGAACTTAAATGTAACAAAATTTGGGTAACATAAAGCTTAAAAGATTAACATTCCAAAATAGAACAATATTTTTCGGGGATCTAACACCCCTCGACCCAATGCCAAAATGTATCACACAATTCATTAAAATACATCAAATCCAATATAAATTAATCAAATATAATTTACAATTCTAACTTTACAAAAATAACTAAAAATCTAACTAATTAATAATTTTAACCTAAAAATTCCAACTTAACAATTTGAACTTAACAAAATTAACTAAAATAAATTATACTTATAATTTAACATAGCTAATGAAAAATAATAACTTTACATCAAATACAATATAAATTAATAATAACTAAAAAACCAAAAAATAAAGAAATATATAATTCAACATATATTAAGCTCGTGAAAAATAACTGCAAATTTATATATAATAATAAGAAATAACTGAAAAGTAACTGTAAAACATAAATAAATAAATATATAACTAAAAGTAAAATTAAAAAATTTACTAACATGATTGTGTGGGGGGCAGTGGCTTAGGAGGCGTGGGAGGGCCAAAACAAACTTGGTTTGCTTTCAAGGCGCGAAAGACTAGAGGTGGAGGAGAACAATACACGGTCAAGAATACGCCGCTACAGCAGTGGAACAGACCTTGAAGCAGGGAAGCAGTGAAGCAGTGATAAAAGCAAGGAGGGAAGAAAGTGTGATGAAGCACGTGAGAAGCATTGGAGGCAGCGAAAATGAAGAAGAGCACGAGGGTGCAGGGAAGAAGAGAGAGCAACGAAAATGAAAAAGGTGTAAGTGAGGCACGCTCTGGCCAGGTTAAAAAAAAGGTATATAGACAACGATTTTACCTAGTAACCATCAACTATTAAAAAATTTAAACATTAGACTACATTTGGCCATAAAATCATTGTCTATGCCAAACTTACAAACTACGGTTCCTACTCATAATTGTTGTTTATGTGATTATATTTTGTATGAAGACTACGATTTTAGTATGAATTTTCTCCTATATGTTGATATTAATTTTAAAATTACCATCATGTTTTATTAGACAACTTATATCCATTAGCCATTGTCTATGGATGTCGTTGTATTGTTATTTTTCACTTGTGATTAATACAATGATACTATAATTTATCTTTTGAAGTAATATTTTGAGTTCTAATCTTGTTGATAGAAAATGTAATTAGAAAATGGAAAGATATAAGTCAAATTCTTTTACACAAGATTAGTCATCAATATAACATGTGAGTTGATGGAAGCATGCCTCCTAACAAAAACTTTCAAACATTTTCCCAAGACTCGAGAGTACAACTCGAGAGGTACTATTCCAAGGAAGGCCCCTTGGTATGAGAACCTATGAGAAGATTACTTCCTTTTTAAAACTTTCAGAAGAACAATAATACAAGCTTTAGGCATGTTCATTTCTCATTCAAGGAAAAAGTGATTACAAGGGTGGTAGGCCTTTTATTTAAAGAAGGAGAGGCTCTACACACTCAATACTTTGGGAGATGTGGAACTAATTGTGCAAAGTGTACCTGCTCTTTCACTTTCGTCACCCAGGCTTCTCCAAGTCCCACATTGCTTGGTTTCTTGATTTTTGAAGAGTTTATAAGCTTCCAAGCCCCTCTAACATTCTCCTTGACAATGTGGTTTGGTAATGCGTGGTGTTGAGTCCTTCTTTTCCTAGCTACACCTTGACTCTCAAATTGGGGCTTTGACACCCAAATCAAACTCACTAATTATGTCTTAACTTTTCTACATGAATAAAATTTTATTCTATACATGATGGAGGACCATCCAGCCACCATAGCCCAGGCTAAGAGAAGATAAGCGAATAATGCATAACTGAAGACATTATTTCTTGAAGAAACTATAAATAGTAGAGTAGGATTTCTAGTTTAAGGCTTTGTATTATAAAGTACCCTAAACCTAGGGTTAAAAGGCATATAACAAAGCTTCTAAAAACCCTAAATTGCCATGCAAATGCAAGCTAGGGTTTATGCGAGACTTGGGAGGCAAGGCTCATACCCTAACCCTAACTTGTCATTCAAGCAAGGGTTATGATAGCTTGTTGAGCATGCCAATGCCAATGCCTCCTTCTTTCCCTATAAATAGTGTTCATCTCCATGTACAATTAAGACTTTGAATGAGAGAAATGAAACTCTACACAAATAAGTGTCATTATTTAATGAAGTTTCATGCAAAAGTTAGACATTTATTGATTTTAATTGTTGGTTAAGCTATGACTCAACCCTAATTTGAAAAATTAGAATTTAATAATAGATTTTGGAATTATGAGATTAATAGAATTGTTTATTCCCAAATTTGTGTTATTTTAAGGAATTTAAGGAGAGATGAAGCAAATGGATATATTATGAATAGAGATGTCACTTAGTCCAAGCCTAATTAGGTTCAATAAGATTGTAAGGCAGATAGAAAGAAAAGGAGAAAGGAAACCCTAGGAAGCAGTTGTCGAGGAGAAACTTCTAACCAACTTTATATAGACCAATAGAATGGTCAAAAGCATTTAAAACAGGAGCACATTTAGTTAGAAATCATTTAATAAAGATTCAATTCAAAAACACAAAGTTGTTAGGATTTTCACAACATACAATCGATTATTTTGGCTTTGACAGCTTAGTCAACCAAGCCAACCACTTTTCAACCTTTTCAAAAACCTTCTAATTATAAAACATTCGGTTGTTTCGACAAAACAACAAGTTGTTTTTCACTTAGTTGAAAAGCATTCCATTTTAAAAAGACTTTCAATTCAAACTTGTTTTGGATTCAAACAAGGTGTGGATTACATAAAATCTACCCTTGTTCCCACCCATACATAGCAACAACTCTAGCCATCATCAAACACTTTGGATTTGGATTCTTCAAAGCTCTTGATCATCCGTGATCAACAATCTCCCCCTATTTGATGAAGACAAATCCCTGATTGCTTGTGTTGGTCTTGTTTGAATCTGTAACAACACCTGCAAAACAGACTTATGAAATCTAGAGCATCTAAAGCAACAGATTATTGTGGCACACTCAACCAGATTTCTGCATAAACACATGAGCAGAAAAACTAGCCAAAAACAATAGAAAAACACCATCTTAAATCAGCAGATATGTAGTAGAATTTAAACCAGATTAAACCATATCAGAGTGCAGCAGTTTAAAGACAACACATAAACCATTCTCCCCCTATTTGTCTTCACAAATAGAATTAGGAAGAGGTAAAACATAATTAAGAACAGAAAAAGGAAAATATTTTTCAAACCAAAGCAAGATTAAACAAAGAAACTTGACTTCAATCTTCCCTTCCATATTGTAGTTCAAACAACTGATTTTGTACTACTTCAATTTGCTCATCAAGATTTTGGAAACATGAATCCATGCTTTGAAACCTTTGGCCAATTTCTTGAAAATTTGTAGCACAAAACTCCTGGAGATTCCTTTGATTTTCAGCAAAGCTGTTCAACCTATTAACCATGAATCTCTCAAAGGGTGACATGGAGAGAATCATGTCTCCTTGATGTCCAACACTTGTTCCCGCACCTGTATTAGCAACTGGTTGATCATCATCTTCTTCAGCACCTTCAGCAACAGGTTGGTCGTCATTTTCTTGATCAATTTGCATACCACTGGAAGATCCACCTTGATCTCCACCTTTGCTTACCCATCTTCCATCAATCTTGGTAAAACCCATTTAGTTCCAATGATATTCATCTCATCTGGCTTGGGAACAAGAAGTCATACATCATTCCTTGTAAACTGGTTTAACTCTTCATGCATAGCTGCCACCCATTTCTCATCATTAAGAGCTTCTTCAATATACTTTGGTTCAACTTGTGAAACAAAAGTTCTGTGCTTGCAGTAGTTTGAGACAGTACTGCAAGTAGAAACACCCTTCTTTATCTGCCCAATAATGTTTTCTACAAAGAGATCCCTTGGAATTCTCCATTCTTTGGGCACCTGATCCTGCTGCAGAATTTCAACTGGTTGTTTCGACAATTCAATCGATTGTTTTTCTAGACAGGATTCCAGCTTCTTCAGTGTGATGTTCTGTTCATCCTCTTCTACACAATCCTTCAAGAATTTCTCTTCTTTATGATCAACTTCATCAAACACCACATGAACTGATTCCTCCATAGTCATGAGTCTCTTGTTGTAGACCCTATAGGCATGGCTATTTGAGGAGTAGCCAATAAAGATCCCATTGTCAGCTTTTTCATCAAACTTCCCCAGATTTTCTTTCCCATTATTCAGAACAAAGCAGCTGCATCCAAACACCTCTAGGTGACTGATGTTTGGCTTTCTTCCATTGAAGAGTTCATAAGGATTTTTCTTCAAGACTGGCCTTATGAGCACTCTATTCATCACATAGAAAGAGGTGCTTATTGCATCAGCCCAAAAATATTTGGGTAGGGAGGATTTACTTAGCATGGTTCTTGCTAATTCTTCAAGAGATCTATTCTTCCTCTCCACTACTCCATTCTGTTGAGGAGTTCTTGGTGCAGAAAAATTGTACAGGATCCCCATCTTTTCACTGAATTTTCTGAATTTCTCATTTTGAAATTCACCTCCATGATCACTCCTTATAGAACCAATGTTGCTACCTTTTGTGTTTTGTAGTCTTCTAGCAAGCTTTTTGAAGGCAGAAAAGGCATCACTCTTTGATTCAAAGAAGAGTGTCCATGTGTACCTGGAAAAGTCATCAACAATAACAAGTATACAATAGTTACCACCAAGGCTCATGGTTCTTGAAGGACCAAACAAGTCCATATGCAGCAGCTCAAGGGGTTTTGAAGATGAAACAACATTTTTTAGTTTGAAGGAATGCTTAATTTGTTTCCCCTTTTGACATGCATCACATATGTGGTTCTTCTCAAACTTGAGTTTGGGTAACCCTATCACAAGATCTTTAGAAATTAATTTATTCAAATGATTCATGTGAATGTGGGCTATTCTTCTTTGCCATAACCAGGATTCATCATGCTTAGAAAGAAGACAGCCAATGGAGGTAGAAGAAGAAATATCTAAGAGATAGACATTGTTGATTCTTTTACCAATCAACATTACTTCCTTTGAGTTAGGAAGGCAGATCTCACAGGAGTTTGGCTTGAAGATGACTTGGTAGCCTTGTCAGATAGTTGGCTAATGCTCAATAGCTTATGCTTTAGACCTTCCACATACAAGACATCATGAATTAATAAGTTGTTCTTGTCTCCTATAGATCTTTTTCCAAGAATTCTTCCCTTGTTGTTGTCTCCATAGGTCACATGCCCTTCTTGTTTGGAAGTGATGTTCACAAACTGAGTTTTGTCTCCAGTCATGTGTTTGGAACAACCACTGCCCAAATACCACAGCTTCATGCTTTTCATCAAGTTTCCCTACAAGAGACAAATTCAAGTACCAAGATTTGGTCCCCTTACAAAAGTGGGTCCTTTTGCATCACATCTATCATTGGGAACCTCAGAAACTTTGGGAATCCATCTCATAATACCTTTAGGAACAGAATATTTCCTAATTTTATAGAATCTGACAGAATGACCTCTCTTCATGCAGTAAAAGCATGTAACAACCGGTTGTTTCGATCTTTCAATCGGTTGTTTTTCTGGCACTTTAGAAAAAGGCTTTGAAATCCCACTTTTCTTGCTCTGTGGATTAAAACCCAATCCAGACTTTCTAAAAACACATTTTTAAGATGCTAAAACAATTTCAAAGTTGGATTTACCTTTTGAAAGTTTGTCCACAGTTTTTACAAGATATTGGACCTTCTTTTCAAGGTTTTCACAATTTTCACAAACTTTTGAGTCACACAAGCAAGAAGAATTTTTGTAAAGCAATTCAAGATTTTCAAAATCTGTTTTTGAATTTTCCAATTCTTCTTCCAATGTCTTGACTCTATTTTCAAGCCAGTTGTTCAACCCTTTCAATCAGTTGTTCAAGATAGCCAATCGGTTAGCTTCCTTATGAGTTTCTTTAAAAGCTTGAAGTAATTGACTATAGTTTTCAGCATTTAAAGAGGCACTAGAACTTACACTACTTGCTTCATCTTCCCCATCTGCCATCAAACACAGATTGGCTTCTTCATCTTTACTTGATGAGGAGCTTGATAAGGATACTTCATTTTCATCCCAAGCAATGTAGGCTTTCTTGGATTTCCCTTTCTTTTCCTTCTTGCTTGAATTCTTCTCTTTGCTCTCTTTGTTTGGACAATCAGCTTTTATATGACCCTGTTCTCCACAACCATAGCAGGTATAATTGTTAGAATTAAAATCACTTGTTTTCTTGTTTCCATACCTTTCTTGGTTAGAGTCCTTGTTTCTTTTCTTCTTCAAGAATTTGCTGAACTTTTTGGATAGCAAACTAAGAGTTTCTTCTTCACTCTCATCACTTGATTCTTGCTGATTCTTGTGCTTGGAAGCTTTCAAGGCTATGGTCCTCACTTTCTTATCTTCACTTTCTTGAACACTAAGTTTATTCATTTCCAACTCATGTTCTCTTAGCTTTCCAAACAAGGAGGTTGTTGTTAATGTAGTCAAATCCTTGGATTCTGAAATAACTGTCACCTTTGGTTGCAAGGATCTATCCAAGGATTTGAGGATTTTGATGTTCAACTCCTCTCTTTCAAAGATTTTGCCAAGGCTAATGAGGTGATTCACAATGTGAGTGAATCTCTTTTGTACTTTAGCAATTGATTCTCCCTTGAGCATTCTGAAGATTTCATATTCTTGGATTAAGACATGCTTCCTTGCCCTTTTCACATCATTTGTCCCTTCATGAGTAACCTCAAGAGTGTCCCACATCTCCTTGGTCGATGCACATTGTGAGACCCTAAAAAATTCATTAGAATTCAAAGCAGAGGTTATGATATTCTTTGTAATGCAATCAAATTTGGCCTTTTTATTCTCTGAGTCAGTCCATTAGGACCAAGGTTTTTCAATCAAAACACGTTCCTTTTCAAATTTCGGAATAAAAGGACCATTTTCAATTGCATCCCAAATCCCTCTATCTAGAGATTCCACAAAAAAAATTTTATTCTAACCTTCCAAAACTGATAGTTCAAACCACAAAACAAAGGTTGTCTATTAATTGAGGCACCCTCCCCAAAAGTTAGTCTTTCAGCCATAGAAAAAAAATTTAGGATCGAAAACTTGAGTAATTTTCAAGAACTTAGCTCTTGATGCCAATTGTTAGAATATATGGCCTTAAACAAGAGGGGGGGTGAATTGTTTATAAAAGATTTTCTCAAACTTTGAAGGTACAATGCAGTGTAGAATTACAGATAAAGAAATCAAGTTAGCCAAGAATATATTCTGTTTTAAGTAAAATACAGAAAAAACAATCGGTTGTTTATATCAGCAAATTTAAAACAACTTAAAACAACAATTAAAAGAGTTAGGGATGAGAGAAAAACACACTAACAATTTTATATTGGTTCACCCTACTCACAAAGGCTACATCCAGTTCCCAGAAAACCACTGGGTTCCACTACGCAATCAATCATAGATTACACACACCACACACCAAAGTAGTGTGACCTTGAACCCCTCAAGAAACACACTACCTTTGGCAAATCACACCATAGAATTCAGAACCCTTCTGAATCTGCACTTACAACCTTTTATAGAAATACAATAATCAAGGAAGAGAGAACAGGATACACCTGGGAATTACAAAGCTTCAAGATCAGAAAATACAACCTAGTCCTATTCCACACACTTGAAAAATCCGAAGCTTGAATGAATCTTGAAAACACTTAGTCAAATCTCACTTTGATTTCTCAAAACCGTTTCTTACTTTTTAGAAACTTCTAACCAACTTTATATAGACCAACAGAATGGTCAAAAGCATTTAAAATAGGAGTGCATTTAGTTAGAAATCATTTAATAAAGATTCAATTCAAAAACACAAAGCTGTTAGGATTTTCACAACAGACAATCGATTGTTTTATCGAGACAATCGATTGTTTTGGCTTTGACATCTTAGTCAACCAAGCCAACCACTTTTCAACCTTTTCAAAAACCTTCTAAGTATAAAACAATCGGTTGTTTCGACAAAACAACAGGTTATTTTTCACTTAGTTGAAAAACATTCGATTTTAAAAAGGCTTTCAATTCAAACTTGTTTTGGACTCAAACAAGGTGTGGATTACATAAAATCTAACCCTAATCCCACCCATACACAGCAGCAACTCCAACCATCATCAAACACTTTGGATTTGGATTCTTCAAAGCTCTTGATCATCCTTGATCAACAAAAACTAGGGAAGCTAACCTAACCTTTCAGTCCTTGGTGACCTTATACACATTAAAGAGATGTTCAACTTTAGCTTCCCTTTCTAAGAACAAAGTAGGGTCATTGGACCCACTAAAACTAGGTAACATTACAAAATCAAAAGAATGTTGTGGTTGTCGTTGGTGTTGATGGTGTCGGTTTGCAAAATTGTGCACTCGCCAATCATGTTCTTGACTCCTATAGTGCATGGAATGTCTAGTTGCTCTAAGCGGTTCCAATCTCCTTTCTTGATTTTGCCTCGCTTAAGCTTCTTCTAGTCTTTGCAATCTTTTTGCTAGTTGGCTTATTTTCTCGTCTTTGTGGACCATTCGCTTTTTGACCTTCACAAGTTGATGTGAGTTGATTTTAGATTCATTAATTTGGTGACACTTTTTTAAGAATTATGATCAAGATTCTTTAAGCAATTTAGGTGAAGAGTCTAAGAAAAATCCCCACTGGACATTAACTTAGCAAGTGTTAAGTAGATGTGAAAGTTCATTTCAAAAGACCAAAGGTAAAAAACACAATTATAGGTGATGAATGATGAAGATAAGATGCAGCACAAACAAGGAGGCTTAAGGAAACATCAATGGAGTTCAAGGCCTTCCAAATGATGAACCAAACTCATGAACATGAGTGCCATCTCCTTACACAACAATTGAATGGAAAGAAAACAAGAGCAAACAAATGAACAAGATTATAGTGCAGAAACTAAAAGGAGAACAAATTAAAACATTAAACTGAATAGAAACACATTAAAAATCAAATGAACCGATTAGAATGGACAAAGAACACAAACAACCAATTATAAATGAAGAACAAAGCAAACAACCGATTGAAATTGATTCTATGGTGTGGAAATGGAAATGGAAGATGAAAACAAGAAGAACTTATGTGGTTGAAGCCATGGAAGGGAAGAACACGCCACTTGGATGTTGATTGATCCAAGATAAGTGCAAGATGCTGCCACTTAAGAGCTTCCCAAACACTCACAAGATGAGACAAAGCTAGGAGAAAACAATTCTCTCACAATTTGTGTAGAGTTTCTTTACTTCAAAATTCAATGTATTTTTACTTGAGCCAAGCACCTCTATTTATAGTGTGAGAGGGCTGAAATTAAGGTGGGAAAATTGAAATGAGAAGTATTTGAATTTGGAGCCTAAACACATGTCACAAGGAAGGTGTGACTTGGTTTCTCACTTTGGCACCCCCTAAATCTACACCTACACCTTCTTTTTATGTCACATGGAAGGTGTGACTTAGCTTTGTACATTGGCACCCCCTATTCCTATATCTACACCTTCCTTTTATGTTCTACTAAAAACTACTCTAAAAAAATTACAAAAAAAGACATCAATTGATGCTCAAGTCTTTGCCCTACTACTAGTAATTCTCAAAGGCATGTTGGATGATGAAATCATGAGTTAGGCTTGGGCTTTATTGAGCTTGGGCTTGGGCCCTTTTTATTTTTTCTACTATTTTTGGAACCCTCAAGAGAGCCCCAATTTATTTACACAATCTTATAATCTTTAAGAAGACTAGCAAGAAGAACTTTAGGTGCTAGGTGGATGGCCCCTTCTTCCTCTTGTGAGGTCCTCATTTGATTGTTGAGATGACCCTTCATATTTGTCATTCTTGGTCATCTTCATGTGGTCTTGGCTTGCATCACAAGTTCTCCCAAAAGGTGGGCTTTGTGATATGATTGCGGTTTTGAAGATTCACCTAAAGACAAATGACCCATAATTTTTGCACAAAGGAAACAAACAATTAGTGAAAACAATTTAAGCACTCCTCATGTTTGCGTCACTTTTGGTAAAATTCAAGAAAAGAACACTCAAAGCACTTCAAATAAATTTTGTTTCACTCCATAAAGGTCTTTCTTGGGGTGGAAAGCTCTTCAAATAAAAAAGGACAAAGCCCTTAACACTTGATCTCAAAGGAAAACCACAACAAAACTTGAGGAAAACAAAAAGACAAGCAAGAAAAGCTAAACCAAAAATTGAGAGAGATATATGACAAAACTTTGAAGAAAGACAAACAAGAAAAGGCACACAAAAAGGACTCAAAGATACTTTCTAAAATTTTAACAAAGAAACTTTTCTTTAGAAATTGTTAAAGTAAAAGGATAAAAATTCCATAATTGTTGAAATCAATTTGCCAATCAAGTTGAACCCAAAATTTTGAAAATGTTGCTCTTTGAAAGAATGGAAAACAAACCTTTTTTTTCGCAAACTCCTTTTCTTCTATTTTTTTTTTATACTTGTTTTTGGCTTAGGGAAAAGAGATGTCCATAGTTTTGACAATGCATATTTTCCATATAACTCCAATTTTCACAAAAGATTGGGCTTCAAAAATAATTGATCACTTAAATCTTTTGTTTGGAACTTAAATCTACTCTTACTAAAATAATTTACCAAATACTTATAAATTTTCTAAATTAAAAGCAAGTAAGTAGAATCAAAGCAAGGACTCCTAGAAACACTAATGAACAAATGACTCAAAGCAAAAGGCAAGAACACAACAAGACACAAAATAACAATCCAAAAGCGAAACAAAGCTATGGAAAGGTAAAAATGGCTGAACGGAAATCGCAAGAAAAATAAATGATTGAAATTAAATTGCAAGAATGTAAAGACAAGAATCTAAGGGCGGAATTTAAATTGCTTGAAAGGTAAAAGCAAGAAATTAAAAGTGCAAGAATGTAAAGTGCCAAAGTCAACTCATGCAATTAAGCTAAAAAAGAACCTAAGCTTTGATAACCACATGATGTGAGTTGATTTTAGGATTGTTCATTTTAAGAGGTGACACTTTACTTAGATTGAGATTTTAGCACTTTTAATGGTGAAACCTAAGGAAGATTCCCACTAGACATGAACTTAACCAAGTGGTTAAGTAAGTCTAAAGGTTCATTTCACAAAGGCAAAAGGAAAACACATGATATGGTGAACATGATGATGGTACGAAAATTGAAGAACATGAAAGGAAACAAATTAAAGAGGAGATTGCCGAATGGAAGACAAAAGGAAAGCAAGAACATGAACTTTAAGAAAATAAGACATAAACAGAAATGGAAACAAGATGAAGGAGAGGAAGCTTATGGTGATGACAATGGAAGAAACACGCCACTTGGAGTATAGAGGTCCTCCAAGATAAGTGAAAGATGGCCGCCACTTGAAGAGCTCACACTCTCACAAGATAAAACCTAAGCTAACAAGCTCACAATTCTCACACAAATTGTGTAGAGTTTCTTTACTATTCAATTTTAACATGAAAAATACACTAGGTAGGCCTCCTATTTATTGGTGAAGGAGTCTTGGAGAACAAGGTAAAGGGGTAGGATGGGAAAAGGGAAAAAATGGGCAGCCTTAGGGTTTGACTAAGTCAAACCCGCATCCTAGGCTTGTCCTTCTAGAAACTAGGTCAAAATGCCCTCCAAAAGGGCCAAGAACAAGCTAAAATGCTAACTACAACCCCTACTAAGCTAAAGGCACCTTATTGTAGCCTATCTTTGCTATTTGGACCCCTAAAGTGAGCCTAAATTATTTACAACATATTTGTATCTTATAAGAAGACCAAAAGGAAGAATAGTTGGTGTGCTGGTTTATGCCCGGCTCCTCTTGTGAGGTCCCTGTGATCCTTTGTAGGGTCTTGAATTGTTTGTTGAGATGACTGTTCACCTTGTGCTTTGTCTTTTGCTTCCTTGGTCATCTTCGTAGCTATTTGGGTTGTATCACACTGAAATGTGGCTCCGTTGGGACAGAGGAGCTTTACCTGTTGATCACACTTCGACGATCAAGTTAGTGAGAGATTACAAAAAAGTAATCAGTTTTAGTCTAATATTTAGAAACAATGTACTTTACTTGGGGTCTTAAGCCCCTTTTATAACTACTCTCGTAAAAACTTTTACTCACGAGAATATAATCTCAACTGAAAGCATTTAATCACAACAGAAAAACCACCTGTCACGAGAACCACTTATCTTCAGGTGCTAACCACACGCTAACATTCTGTTTCATGTGTGCACTATTATTCTCGGGTGCTCCTTTTTTATTCTCAACAACTATTAATTATTATGCAACAAACATGCATATTATCACATGAGATAAAATATCTCTTTATCTTCAGAATCATATGATAACAAATTTAAACAATAACAAATATATCTCTCATCTTCAGAATAATATGATAACAGACTTAAACAATAACAATTGTAAGGATCTAGAAATTTATTTGGAATAGAAGTGGTGTAATAGAAAATTCATAGTGGTCAGACCTTGGACGTCGTCCAAGGTCTGAGGGCGGCATGGTAGAGATCGGTCGGTTGGGTCATAGTGGGTTCCAGGAAATCACATGCACCAAGGTGTGATTTGAACCTTAGATACGCTATGCATGCGAAACTCTATGCTGGGGCATAAGAGATTGTCCTTAATGTTGCATGCATTGGCGCGCGAGGAGTTGGTACCGACCTGTCCTCGGGCAGGAGAAGCTACCGACGTCACCGAGTCATGTGGGAGTGATACCATAGACTTAGAGTAATGGGAGGACGAGCCCTCAGCTGGGTGTGACAATGTGACATCGGTGACCAGAGTGAGGCGATGTGTCCTCGTCACACACAAGGGTGATGAGAGATCGCCAGGAGGAGAGACACATCGGTCATCGACCATGATGAGAGATCGCCAGGAGGAGAGACACATCGGTCGTCTTCCAGGATGAGACATCGGTCGTCTACCAGGATGAGAGAAACATCGGTCATCGGTGGATAGTTGAGAAGCAATCAGTCATCGGTGGCTGTTCATCGGCGGGGGGGGGGGGGGGGGGGGGGGGGGGTCCTGTTACACGCAGATAAGCTGGGACCCAGGCTCCCAGCGAAGGCGTTCTGCATGCGCGACACGTAGACAGTGAGGGCGCCCAGAGTCGTTGGCGTCAGAGTTTTGGTAGGGCAAGTGGCCCAGAGTTAGTGCGCACGGAGACGCCACATGGCCATTCTGTCAGATTTGCATTCAATTAGAGGAAAGCCACACGCAAAGTTCTCCCAGAGAGTGGGTGATGGCAGCGAAGATTTATGGACGGTCCTCTAAGGGATTAAGTTCATTTCAGTTTTCCTTCTACCCTTTCCTCCTTCACTCTACGACGCGGCCACCTTCCATTAGCAGTTGACGATCGGAGTATCAGTTTGAAGACCGGCGGCTGCCATTGGACTCCTGGGAGGTTACTCTGCAAGTTTTCTGCTCAAAGCCCTAAAATAGAGTAAGTCGTTTTGATCTGTTCTTTGAGTCGAGTCTGAATTTGAGAGGGTCGTCTCTGCATAGGTTGTGCATACGACTTTTTTAGCTTCAGAAATCGTCTCTGTTAACGCAGAAAATGAATAATCTCGTTAGATTTGTGATCGGGACTCTATGGTGCAGGTTAAGGCATCCTTGAGTTCTCGGTGGGTTTGGAGCTCTTAGTGAGATCGGCTCAAGTCCAGGTAAGGGAAGCTAGATTTATTTTCAGTAAACCTTAAGCTAGAAGATTCGGATGTTGGGGTGACGTGGTCGCCGGTTTCAAACTTTCTTGCACGATGTTCTGTTTTATTTGTGGATCGAAATTTGTTTGAGCTTGAAAATGTGATACTTTAAATATGGTAGATGATGTGAAATGCATATGATCTTCTAAATCTTGAACTTTAGTATGATTTGGATTGTTTAGAAACGGTGTAAAAATATGTATGATTGACTGGTTCAAATTGTGTGTTGTATGATATATGGAGTAATGTGAAAAGTGGGATCAAGGCATAGTATTTTCAGGAAAGAAAATACCGTGTAAGATCGTGTAGAGTGTGCATTGACCGGTGATTTGTCTAGAAGGAGATATCCTGACTCTCCTAATATAATGGAATCATATAGATGAAGTTATTCAGGCGTTGAGAGTCGAAGGAGGTTCATATGTATGGGTAAGTTGTTTGAAAGATAACTAACTTGACCTGTTGTATGGATTAACCCTGGCATACTAGGAGAGTGATGATATTGAGATTGAGATTATTTTTATACGCATAGCTGTGTGGATTTCACAGCGACCCTGTGTGGATTTCACAGTGGTGTAGTATGACAGGTGCAGATCTCTGAGTCTAGTCAATGCACGATGTAAGGACCTGTAAAATTAAATTGGAATAAAAAGGGATATATTTTAAATAAATTCTAAGTATGTTTTTATTTAAAATAAAAAGGAAGGAAAGTGTAGTTTAGAAGACTATAAAATTTCCTGGTTAGTACATAATCGCCGGTCGCCTACTACGCATGATCGCCAGGGCGCGAGGCATGCAGGCCTCGCCAGGGCACGAGGCATGTGGACGTTACCAGGGCGCGAGGCATGCAGGCATCGCCAGGGCGCGAGGCATGTGGACGTTGCCAGGGCGCGAGAGGCATGCGGGCGTCGTCGGGGCGCGAGGCATGCAGGCATCGCCAGGGCGCGAGAGGCATGCGGGCGTCGCCAGGGATAGACATCGGTCGTCTCCCAGAGAGAGACATCGGTCGTCTTCCAGAGAGAGACATCGGTCGTCTTCCAGGGAGAGACATCGGTCGTTTGCCAGTATGAGACCTCAGTGGATAGTCATCGCGCGAGCGGTCATCGGTGGAAGGTTATCGCGCGATGTTGAGTTTCACACAGTTAAGGTGGGACCCAGACTCCCAGCATGGCACATCCTGCACGCGCGCCACGTGGACTAAAAGGGTGGTTCAGAATAGTGACATCAGAAGGTTGGCATGTGCAAGAGACACTCGCGGTCGTACTGTTCAGGGAAGTGGTTGGCATGCACAAGAAGACAACCATGGCCGTACTGTTCAGTGAAACATACACTCTGGCTTTCTTGCAGAGGGGGTGGTGGCAGCAGCATGCGTGGACTAGTAGGCTTGGATTCAAAAACCCACTGCGAGGAGGCAAAGAACGTTACAGAGACTCGAGAGTGAAAGAGTGAGTGCATCTTCATCCCTCTCTTTTCTCTCCTTCGCGCTGCGTTTCAGGCAACCTCAAGCACCAGTGCAACCAGCGACGACTGCCCTTAGAACACCTGGGAGGTTCTCTGCAAGTTCTACAACCCAGACGCTAAAACAGAGCTAAGGCATCCTTTAAGCTCGGTGGGTTTTGGAGCTCTTGGTGTTTTGCGCAAGTCCAGGTAAGGGAAGCTAGCCTTACTTCCAACGAAAATCCTTATATTCGATGATTAAGATGATGGGGGCGACGTGGTCGCCGGTTTTTCAACTGTTATTGTACAATCCTCTGTTTTTGAACGAGATCGCCGCTTTTGGCATTGTTTTTCGAACTCCCCTGTTTTGTGTTGTTTGAAGCTGTTTGAGATTTAAATGTGATATTCGAAAATATGAACCATGAAATGATTGTTGTTGTGATTGGAATTATTCATTTAAGTGTTATATGATGTGTGGAATGTCGTGAATGTGGGATCAAGACATAGTATTTTCAGGAAAGGAAATACCATGTTGAGATTTGGTTATGAAGTGTATTGATCTGTGAGTATCCTGTGAATGAGGCGATCCTGACTCTGCTGAGATAATGGAATCATATAGAGGAAGTTATTCAGTTGGTGAGAGTCGAAGGAGGTTCATATGAATGGGTGAGTCGTGTGAAAAAGAACGAGCTCGGCCTGTTATATGGATTAACCCTGTCATACTGTGAGAGTGATGAATTGAGATCGAGTTTGTGTTGATGCGCATGGCTGTGGAAACATTACAGCAAATGAAGTATGACAGGTGCATGTCTCTGGATGCTAAGTTCAATGCACGAGTCTTCCGGAAGTAGTGTCAAGTGTCTTGTGTGATGAGTCAGTAGAAGTCTGACGTGAGAATTGAGGAACAGTGAATTTGATAGACACTTGATGCATTATGTGATTTGAATGACTCTTGAGGAATTGTGAAATACGTGTTTACTTGATGGTCATGTGAAGAGAATGAGAAAATTGATAGTTTACGTGGGTATCTTGAATTTGCTTTACCTTGATTTTTAAAGTTCATATTTAAACTCTCTTTTAAATATCTAGCTTACCCTGTGATTTCTGGTGTTGTGTTTGGCTTTTCTTAAACCTGTGATGATCGTGTAAAATTTACACGGGAGCAGATGATGTTGCAGGAAGTAGAGCTCCTCAGTGAGTGGTCGCCAGAAGGAGATCGCCTGTTCCTCTTTTTGTTAGGCGATCACCCTTTTTCTGTTTTCTGATAGGAGATCACCGTTCTCTGATAGGAGATCGCCTTTTTGCTGTTAGGAGATCGCCTGTATTCATATTTTAATGTATTTTGTTTACGTTTTTGGAAAATTGACCGAATATGTATTAAACTCCCTGTGAGGAGAAACTTCTTTATATATATAATTTTGTTCTTTTCAATATATTTGTTTACCTTTATTTCATTTTATAATTATTCCAAAGTATTTGGCGGGATGTTACACACGAGTCTTCCGGAAGTAGTGTCAAGTGTCTATGGGTGATGAGTCAGTGGAAGTCTGACGTGAGAAAGAGAAATATTGCAATTTGATAGACACTTGAAGGATTTGTGAAATGTGTGAATATTTGATGGTTTACATTGATGCAAAGTTTCATATTTAAAGTTTTAAAAATATCTAGCTTACCCCCTTTGGTTTGTTTTGTGGTTGTTTTCTTTAAAACTGTGATGATCATGTATAATTTACACGGGAGCAGATGATGTTGCAGGTAGTAGAGCTCCTCAGTGAGCACCTTGGAGGAAGGGATCGTCTGTCCTGAATGTTGTATCTTGTTTTATTTTGAAAACTTTTGATATATATATATATATTAAACTCCCTGCGAGGAGAGATGTTATTTTGAGATACAATGTATGGAATGGATGAATTATATTATATATACCTATGTAAATTTTTTATATTATTTTTTTACCTTTATTTTATTATATAAAAATGAATAAGATATTGAGGGGCGTTACAACAATTATATCTTTTATCTTCACAATAATATCACAAGAGATAAAATATCTCTTTATCTTTTATCTTCAGAATAATATGATAACGGATTTAAACAATAACAAGTATATCTTTTATCTTCAGAATAATATCTCAACAGATAAAATATCTCTTTATCTTTTATCTTAATTACCTTTTCTGGGCTGACCAACATTTGGGCCAAACTAGTGACCTACCTTTTAGGCCCAATAGCCGAGCTGACCATATACACATGCATAGATCGGTCCCGAGCACTCGAGCACTCCTATCCGGTATAGTAGCAATATTTGAAGAAGATTCTGCAAGGAATGGAATACTATGTCTAGTAGTACCATGATCATTTTGTGTCCTCAAAGTTGTGTGACTTTCCATAATCATAATTCCAATATTTTCATGCAAACCAAGAGAGCAAGAGTTTATCATCTCTTTTCTTGAAAATTCTTGACCAAACCTTAACCCTAATGAGGATGAAGGATACATAGGCTTGTGAATCATGGAGTTCATTCAAACCCCAAATTTCATTTATTTTTAAAAATAAGTTATTTTTTTCTTTATTTTTGCTTTTTTTTTTATTTTTAAAAATTGGTTATTTTTTATTTTAATATTTTTTGTGCTAATCCTTAGTTAAGTTTTCTTGTGATATGTGATATTAAAAGGACGAGTTTCTAGAGATCAATTACAATTGGATTTAGAAATTGAGAACGCAGCTCGACAGCTTAGGAGGAAAACTAGAAAAGAAAAGCAAGGAGGAGCTAGAGATGAATACTCAACCACATCTACCACTCACCTTGAATCAATTCAGGAAGAAAGACGACATGGCTGAGGAAAGACAATGACCACCCAAAAGAAAACTTGGAGATTATGTGATGGAGGACCATCCAACCCACCATACACAAGAATAAAAGTCAGATAAACTATTTGTATCAATAATAGAAGAAACCTGTATAGGATTTGTATTTTAAATTTCCTTAGAGTATTTTATAGATGAAACAAAGATACTCTAGAAACCCTAACTTGTCACACACGTAAGTGCTTCTAGAGCACCTTAGAAGAGTACACACAGCCTCCTTAAGCCACTATGCTCATCGTAGTTAAGTTTACTTAACTAGAATTATGGTAGCTTAAGGAGCAAGCTACCTTCATCTATAAATACCCTAAATTCCATTCTTGTATTCATTTTGAAAATATTGAATGAAGAAATCTGAATTTGAGATTCATTCTCTCCCTAATCTCCTTTTGCTAGAGAGCCTCCAAGGCCTACTAAACCCTAGAAAGTTGGGCAAACCTCTTTCTACTTCCTAGCACCAAAATTACTCCAATTCCTCACTAAAACCTCTCATTCTCGGTGCAAACTACTCTCCATTCCGCTGCCACTCCATTCAACTTCTACAATCTATCATCTTGGATTGCATTAGGTGTTATTAGAGCACACAACAATTCATGGCTATTGCACCACATTTCAGCTAAGTGAAAATTCTACAATTTTTTTTTTTCTGTTTCAGCACTTATTCATTTTCAGTTTTGTCACTTGTTCTTGAGTGTTCTTGTTTTCTTCAATTTCCACCATTTAAAATCAATTTCTACCATTTATAATTCATTTCCACTGATTAAACACCAAGTTCCACAGTTTATTTTCGTTCAAACCTTTATCAAACACTTTGTTGCATGTTCCGCTGCCAAACCTCTTTATTCTTCACTGTTCTCAATTGTTCTTGTTGTTTTCCTCATTTTAATCAGTTAATTCTGTTTTTTCTTTGATGTTTCACCTTTTAATATCTCTTATACACAATTTAAATGGTGTACATTTCCTTTTGTTTGGTTAAAATTGTTTCAAATTGTTCACACATTCATCTGCATGCAAACCTGTCCAACACTTTTTATGTTCTTCACTGTTGCGATTTTTTCTTGTTTTTCTAAATAATTCAACCGTTTTTTTTCATTTCTTGGTGGTTCACCATTTAATGTGTATTTTATTTCATTTCCTTAGTTTATCTTATGTTTTTTCGGTCAAAAGTCTTTCATTTTGCCTCCATTTACATTCGCATTCAACCCTGCCTGCACTGTATGTTCTTGATGTTTTCTTTTAATTCACCTTGTGTTTCTTGTGTTTAATTCCATTTTTGTGTTTGTTTAGCTGTTGTTTATGGTTTATAATCATTGCATGTTAATTGTCATCACTAGTGCAGAAAACACATATTGCATCGGTTCTAGAAGACGTATTACACTGGTTCATTCACCTATGTAGATCTCAGTGATGTAAAATGTCAATAACATATAACCCTAGTTGTAAAACTTGGTGTAATACGTACCAAAATCTGAATAAAACTATTAAAACATATGTGCTCTAGAAAGGATATATTACATCGGTTGTGGCTCCCAACCGGTATAATATGTCTCTTCTAGTCAAATATTGAGGCCACATATTACATTGGTTAAGGTCACAACCGGTGTAATATGTAACAGTTTCTTTTATAAATGTATTAAAATTTGCCTTTTCCCAAACCTGTAAATTTTATAAAACCAGAATACCAGCCAGATTGATTTGTATATACAAAAATATAAAAACATGCAATTAAAACTAATCAAAATTTTATAATTACATCTAATGAGAATGTACACATATGTAGAAAGTTACAAATCATTACATGTTTTGATTCCTAATTTGTAGAAAGTATTTGGACCATTCTTGACGAATTTGTTCCAAGAGTTTGTGTGCTTAGTGACTCGGTTTCATAAAAAAGTTTAGAAATGTAATAGTATATTAGTGTTCATACTAACAAATATGAATTTATAATGAGAAGTTAGAGCATTTAAAATCTTATAATACCTTCTTCCAAGGGTCTATAATACTCACACGGGCTATGATCCACATCCAATGCATTACATAATAACCACATTCAAAGTTTGTTTGTTGCTTATTGCATTATTATGAAATATAAGTAACAATTAATTTAATTGAACTAAAAAAGTAAAACTTAATAGTTTCAATGAATAGGTAAATAAAATGGCCTACATCTATTCTTAAGCAAGTTGAGCAGTGAAATAGAAATTTATTTGGACTAGTGATATTATGAAAAAGGGCATATCTACAGTTAATTGGGCTAAGATCTATTTATGCAATCCAAGTTCTTGATTGTGGATTGGAATGGAGTGAGGCAACAGAAGACTTTGAAGATGAAGAGAACCGAATGGAATTCAGAGAGCTAGTGGTGAGTGCAATGAAGGGGAAGGAGGTGTGGCCAACCTTCCAAGGTTCACTAGGCTAAAGGAGCCTCACTAGCAAATAGAGATTTGGGAAAGAATGAGCTTATATATCAGAATACTTCATTCAATATATGGAAAATCTTAATACATGAGAGTATTTTGGAGTATTTATAGATGAGTGAGTGTGGTGGCTTAAGGAGGTCGTGTGTACTATTCTAAGGTCTTCTATAAGCCTTTACTTGTGTGACAAGTTAGGGTTTCTAAAGTATCCTTATTTCATCTATAAAATACTCCAAGGAAATTTAAAATACAAATCCTATACAAGTTTATTCTATTATTGATACATTTAGGTCATTTGTCTATTATTCTTGTGTGTGGTGGCTTGGATGGTCCTCCATCATCTATTCTCCTCTTGGGAATGGAGGATTGAAGATTAATAACCTTCAGTATGAAAATAATGCTTACCTTCTCAAGCTTACTTGGAACTTTGCTTATAGTAATAAGCCTTAGTCTCTTATCTTAAAAGTCAGAGTTCTTAAGTAAGTACCACCTCATATTGGCTTATAGATCCTCTTCAATTTGGCCTGGGATTAAATAGTTTTATGACACTATTCTGGAACATACCTCTTGGACTATTGGTACAGGTACCAATATTAATTTCTGGAATGATAAATGGTGTTCTTCTACTTGTTTATCAAACATTGGAGGGGTATTTGATGCTTTTGGAACCCTCGTGACTACAGTTTCCCAATTTTGGAATGGTTGTGATTGGATTATTCCATCAAATATACGACAAGTGAATCATTTTTTTGAACATATCATGATTAGGCAGGAACAGGATACTCCTAATTGGACTCTGGAAGACTCTGGTCATTTCACTCTCCAATCTGCTAGGAATTTTTTCTTAGATCCAGGAGTTCCTTGTGGTTGGGGTAAGATCATTTGGTCTCAATGTATTCCTCCTTCCAAAACTCTAGTACTTTGGGAAGTTTTTCATGGGTGGTTTCCTACGGATCAATACATTCAACATAGAGGTTGTCATTTATGTTCTATGTGTACTCTTTGTGAAAAGCAGGAAGAATCTATTCAACATTTATTTTTTGAATGTCCTATAATGCTTTTCATATTTGGAGCTGGGTCCGACAAAATTTTCTTTGATTCTCACTTCTTTAATGTGGATGATCTTCTTTCTTTTATTAAGAGTGATGGTAGTCCTTTGGTTAATTTGATTAAACTAGCTGTGATTACCTTCTCTATTTGGATGATATGGTGTATGAAAAATTAAGCTAGATTTCAGGTTAAGATTGATCTTTCTAGGGCAATTTCCACCATTAAGGATTTCACTTGCCTAGTGAGTAATTCGTCTAAAATCTCTATAGGAATGTGATCCTGCCGCGGACTTGAACGTGGAGTATGTGCCTCGTCACTCCTTCGTCTAGCCTCCTACAACTGCACGTTCTGCAAGAACGCTCCAAGAAACGATGCCTGCAAAACACACAGACGGCGCCTATAGCGGCCGTGTGCACTTCGACGCTCAAGTCAAGCAACAGGAACACCAAAAACTATCACTGAATCTCTCTGTGAGACTCGTGTGTGCTCAAATCCACCCTCTGTTATCACTGTGCAACGTGTAGAAACGCTCCCATAGTGACTCAGAGAAAACTGTGTGTAACTGTCAAAACTGTAAGAAGTGTAATTCCGTGTGTACCTTACATGAGGTGGAGTACCTTTATACTTGGGCCGCGCCTCTCTCTCAGATGGTGACACATGGAGGCATGCAACTGGCATCTGACCGTTCATGTATCCCACTTGAAGGGCTCTTGGGTCCCAGCTTAATGCGTGTTAACAAGACCCCGATGACCAATCTTCTTCTGGAATCATGCGAGGTGCATGCGTAACGCTCTCGCTGGGAGCCTGGGTCCCAGCTTAACGCGTGTTAACAAGACCCCGATGACCAATGCACCAACCGAGTACTTATTCCCGACATGCACCGATGGCTGATCTTGCTTTGGGTGAACCGATGACTGATCGCGCTCTGCTTCTTGGTGCTTAAACGCGAAGATGATGTCTTACTTCGGGGAAGAAGAATTTTTCTTGTTGACCCCTCTTGCTTGCCCCGAGGTCATCGACCTTTAGGTCTGGTTCCTGTTGGACGTTTCTCGAAATCTCCGTTTCCCTCTCTTGGTTTTACTAGCACTCCCGAGTTCCCAAACTTTAGATGCCCATACTCACTCCTGGGGTGAGGAGAACATAGGTCAGTGGTCCGTACTCACGCCTGGGGCGAGCAGGCTCCAACCGATCACTTGCACTTGCATCTGGGGCAAGCAGAACTTAAAACTGGGAAACATGTGCACACTTGACATACTGAAATCTTTTTTATTGGGTGGCCTCGTTAAAAACCCTCATCAGGGAAAAGAGTGCCCCCTGATTTGCTCAACTATTTACAGTATATACATTGAGTGTGCAGTGCAAGAACGCATCTTCTTTACAACTTAACTAAAGTGGAACTTTCAAATGTGTACCGTTCCACGTTTCGGCGATAGCTGCTCCACCTAGGGTCTCAAGACGATAAGCTCCGTTCTCCAACGATTCATCTACTCTGGATGGGCGATGACCGACCTGGGATGCTTTACTCATGAGGGGCGATCATGCCCTCTGCTTCAGCTCCCACCTGAACTACCTGGGAGCCCCCCCAGCGTAGCATCTTCCATCACCCCACTTCCCCGTGCACAGGGATTTCGTGTTGCTGGTCACCTGCCTGGGACCCCGAAGCGCGATCACCTTGTGTCCCTCGCAGGTAATCGGTCAGGAATCCTGCCTTCACCAACTCAGTAAGTTGATGCCCCAATGCCAGGCAGGTGTGGAGCGCGTGTCCATAAGCTTGGTGGAATTCACACCACTCATCCTTCTTGCTTCCAAGTACCTTGTCGGTTCTCTCTGGTACTTGGAGTCTTGCAGCCACGGCAGGGATGGCGATCAGCTCTGCCAACTCTATCACGAAATCATACCTAGGGGGTGTGTTGTTCTCCCTTGCACGCCCCCTGGGCTGGACCTTCCTGGGTGCATAGGGACGAGGCCTCCCCTGCGCCTTCCTCTCCTCCCTGGTCTCATACACCCGCACCTGCTGCTGCTGCTTCCCCTGACCTCCGCGCGGCTTCGTCGGCGCAGTGTTGCCTCTCTTCTCAGAGACCTCTGCCTCTGCTACAATGTGCGCCACCGCGCGTCGCCATATCTCAGCAAAGGTGGCGGGGTGGCTCCTGATGAGGGATTCACTGAAAGGACCAGGCAGCACGCCTTTCTTGAACGCCTGCACTAACATGTTCTCGTCCTTGCTGGGCAATCTCACCACCTGCGCAGCGAAACGGTTGAGGAAGTCCTTCAGCGACTCCCCCTGGTACTGGCGCACGTCGAACAAATCGTAAGACACCACTGGTGGCGCTCTGTTGACGATGTACTGCTCCGTGAACATCTTTGAGAACTGGTGGAAGGAGGTGATGTGGCCCTCCGGCAGGCTCACGAACCACTCCATAGCTACTCCGCTCAGCGTGCTCATAAACATTTTGCAGTACACGGCGTTTGTACCTCCAGACAGCATCATCTGAGTGTGGAAGGCTGTCAAATGTGCCTCTGGGTCTTCCACTCCCTTGAACGACGCCTTCACTCCCATCAAGTTGGGGGGGCACCACCGTGTTCATGATCTCGGAGGTAGCCTGTAGGGGGCGACGGCGGCATCGACGTCCTATCTTCGGATACGCGCTCATTCTGCGCCTGCAACTCCCTACGCAACTCCTCGTTGACGCGGTTCAACTCTTCATTCCTGCTATGCGATGTAGTCAGCTCTGCATGCATCTTCTCTTGCTCAACTCTCGACGCCGCGACGTTATCCTGCAACGCGCGCATCATCTCCATGACCTGCGCCATGGTCACAGTTCCTTCACCAGCAGGTGGTGGAGGTGTCGTTTGTCTGGTTCTTCTACTCATCTGTGCAATTTCCACTCTCGTTCTTGTGTATGGGGGCTTCGTTTTACTTCGTGCCCCACGGTGGGCGCCAAATGATCTCGCTGCGGACTCGAGCGTGGGAAAAACGCCTCGTCACTCCTTCGTCTAGCTTTCTATCTGCTGCGCGTTCTGCAAGGAAGCTCCAGGAACCTTCACCGGAACTCCGAACGATGCCTGCAAAACACACAGACGGCGCCTCTAGCGGCCATTGTAGCTCCGACGCTCAAGTCAGGCAACGGGAACACCAAAACTCTCTCTCGGATCTCTCTGTGTGAGACCCGTGTGTGTGTGCCCTCAGTCCTCTTTGATTCGAAAACTGAGTGCCCTTGGTTTCGTGTTGTGTATTCTGAGGTAAAGACTGCATACCTGGTTTGGTGTTCTTCTTCCTCATATAAACCCGCGTAGCCCCTACAGGCTACCTCTAGGCCCACTTAATTACTCTGCACTGTCGTTTCCACTCCCCAGGGCTACCTTGCGTGCCAGCCTTCTTCACTTGAGTGCCAAGTCTGACAGGGGAGGCCTCGTGGGTACCTCTGCACCCCTCGACTTCTGTGCCTATCTGCCCTACCTATTCTCTGGGAACATCTTCACCATCCACGTGGCAGACATGCAACCCCACTGGGAGACTCTAACCTTGATGGGTTCCTGTCCCAGCAGGATTCTGCACTTAACTGCGTCTTCTCATCTTCCTGCGTGGTCGTCTCGCGACTAAGGCCATTCCCTGCCCCTGGGCGCTTTATTGATCTTTGGTTGCGTTGTTCACATCGCGCGGCCGATGTCACCTCAACACACACCGATGACCGAGGTGTCTCTCATCCTGGCCGATGTCCGATGGCGCTTCTTCACGTTGTCGCGCTCTGCTTATGGAATCAGGTGAGGTCCTTGGGTAACGTTCTCGCTGGGAGCCTGGGTCCCAGTTTAACACGTGTTGGCAAGGAACCCCCGACGACTGATCGCTCTGCATGCACCGATGATTGATCGGTGCTTCATCACTTCTCGCGCTCTGCTTTCAGGCGCTCATGTAGGAACTGGTCTTCTGGTGGTGGTCACTCGGTAACTGACCACTGATCACCATTCTTGAACGATCTCCACCCTGATTCATCTGCTATCTCATGCCACGCGTCACCCTGTGACTGGCCCACGTGGTCATCTGCTGCTGACGTCATCGACTACCGATGACCGACCGGATCAAGAGGGAAAGGACTTTCTCTGTTGCCTCAACTTTGCTGTAAAATGCAGAGGAAAAGGACTTGGTTCTCTTGCCTCAACCTTGCTGTAAGAAGCAGAGGAAGAGGACTTTTCTCTCGCCTCAACCTTGCCGTAAAAAGTGGAGGAAAAGGACTTGGTTCTCTTGCCTCAACCTTGCTGTAAGAAGTAGAGGAAGAGGACTTTTCTCTCGCCTCAACCTTGCTGTAAAAAGCGGAGGAAAAGGACTTGGTTCTTTTGCCTCAACCTTGCTGTAAGAAGTCGAGGGAGAGGTCTTGTTCACTCATGCCTCAGCCTCGCTGTACAAAGTCGAGGTGAGGACTTTTTTCTCTCTCGTCTCAGCCTCGCTGTACAAAGTCGAGGTGAGGACTTTTCTCTGGTGCCTCAACCTTGCTGTAAGAAGTGAAGGAAGAGGACTTTTACTCTTGCCTCAACCCTACTGTATAAAGCAGAGGAAGAGGGCTTTCACTCGCCTGCTCCTCGTTGTACAAAGACGAGGGAGAGGACTTTCTCTCGCCTGCACCTCGCTGTACAAAGTCGAGGGAGGACTTTCTCCTCTGGCCCATGCCTCGCTGTACAAAGTCGAGGGAGAGGACTTTCTCTCGCCTGCACCTCGCTGTATAAAGTCGAGGGTGAGGACTTTCTTCTCTCTCGCCTCAGCCTCGCTGTACAAAGTCGAGGGAGAGGACTTTCTCGTGGGTGCACGCTCCCAGGGAAGCGCCAGGCGTGGCTGTCTAAGCGTACTCACCAGGCGCACCCTGCCTGCGCGGACTCACCGCACGTTCTCTGAGTGAGTGCATGCTCCCAGGAGAGCACCTGACGTGGCTGGTCTGAGCGCACTCGCCAGGCACATCCTGCCTGCATGGCCTCATCGAGCGACCTCCGTGTGGGTGCATGCTCCCAGAAGAGCACCTGGCGTGGCTGGTCTGAGCACACTCGCCAGGCGCATCCTGCCTGCATGGCCTCATCGTGCGGTTCCATGCACGTCCCCACCGGCGAGGAGCTCTTCTTCAGGAATCATGCGAGGTGCATGCGTAATGCTCTCGCTGAAGGCCTGAGTCCCAGCTTAACACGTGTTGGCAAGAAACCCCGATGACCATGTGCCGATGGGCGCTCTGCATGCCCCGACGGCTGATCGTGCTATACCCAGGTGCTCGTCTAAGTATTAGTCTGCGGGTGGTGGCCACTCAGTAACTGACCACCAATCGCCTGCACTTGCGCCTGGGGCAAGGAGAGCTTTGAACTGGGAATTACTTGCACACTTTATGTACTGAAAATCTTTTATTGGGTGGCATCATTAAAAAGAGTGCCCCCTGATCTGCTTAACTGTTTGCAGTATACCAACTAAGTGTGTGTACAGCGCGAAAACGCATCTTCTTTACAACTTAACTGAAATAGAAACACAAGTGTGTAGCGTTCTACGTCCTGGGGATAGCCGTTCCATCCAGAGTCTCCAGCCGACAAGCTCTATTCTCCAACCTCTCAACCACTCTGGATGGGGTCTCCTTTAACCGGTGATGACCGCCCTGGCGATGCCTGACTCACGAGGGGCGATCATGCCCTCCGCTTCAGCTTCCACTTGAGCTACTTGGGAGCCCCCCAGCGTAGCATCTTCCATCACATCAGGTCCCCATGCACAAGAATCTCATGTTGCTGGTCGCCTGCCTGAGACCCCGAAGCGCGATCACCTTGCGCCTTCTGCAGGTAATCGGTCAGGAATCCTGTCTTCACCAACTCAGCAAGTTGATGCCCCAACGCCAGGCAGGTGTGGAGTGTGTGTCCATAAGCCTGATGGAATTCACACCACTCATCCTTCCTCCCTCCAAGTACCTTGTCAGTTTTCTCTGGTACTCGAAGTCTTGCAGCCACTGCAGGGATGGCGATCAGCTCCACCAACTCTATCACGAAATCATACCTGGGGGGTGTGCTTGCACGCCCCCTGGTCTGGTCCTTCCCTGGTGCATAAGGACGAGGCCTTCCCTGCGCCTTCATTCCTTCCTTGGTCTCATGCATCCCCTGACCTCCGCGTGGCCTTGATGGTGCAGTATTTCCTCTCTTCATAGAGACCTCTGTCTCTGCTACTATGTGTGCCACCGCGCGTCGTCGAATCTCAGTGAAGGTGACAGGGTGGCTCCTGATGAGCGATTCACTGAAAGGACCAGGGAGGACCCCTTTCTTGAACGCGTGCACCAGCATGCCCTTGTCCTTTATACTTGGGCCGCGCCTCTCTCTCAAATGGTGACACATGGAGGCATGCAACTGGCATCTGACCGTTCACGTATCACACCTGAAGGGCTCTTGGGCTTTCCCTGTACGACTAAGTTATCCTCTGGCGGAGTAACTTAGCGCCTTTCTTCTCTCTGACTGAGTGCATGCTCCCAGGAGAGCCCCTGGCGTGGCTGGTCTAAGCGCACACGCCAGGCGCATCCTGCCTGCATGGCCTCATCGCGCGGTGCTATGCATGTAATGTGCTAAGAGAAACACTGATCACTGTCTAGCTTAACTAGCTCCCTTACGCCATCCTCATGCACGACCCCACCGGCGAGCAGCTCTTCTTCTTCTATTCTGGCATCATGCAAGGTGCATGCGTAACGTTCTCGCTGGGAGTCTGGGTCCCAGCTCAACACGAGTTGGCAAGAACATTGATGACCGATCTAGCTCTGCATGCACTAACGAACGAGCGGTGCCTCATTACTATCCACCGATGACCGTGCGATGCCTCATGACCTCCCACCGACGTCCGTGCGGTGCCTCATGACTTTCCACCGACGTCCGTGTGGTGTCTCATTACTTTACACCGACGTCCGTGCGATGCCTTATTACTCCATCGACCGACCGATTCTTCGTCACTTCACGCGCCCTGTTTCCAGGCGCTCATCTAGGAAACGCTTTGGGGGTGGCGGCCACTGAGCAACTGACCACCGACTGCCTTCCTGAAGGATCTCCTCCCTGATTCTCCTGCTATCTCGTTCCACGTGGCACCCTGTGATTGGTCCACGTGGTCATCTGTTGCTGACGTCATTGACTAACAATGACCGACCGGATCAGAATGATATGGTTGACTTTAATGTGCTTAAGTTCTTTGGTATTAATACTCGTAGTGGCAAACTTTTTCATTCTCTTCCTGTTAGGTGAGAATTTCCTTCATCAGGTTGGGTTAAAATTAATACTAATAGTGCTGCTAGGGGTTCTCCTGGTCTTGCTGCTTGTTGTGGTATTTTCCGTGGGAGTATGGGAGAGTTTATTGGTGGTTTCTCTACTTTCCCTGATATTCAGATTGCTTTGATTGATAAACTTTATGGATTTATATATGCCATTGAAGAAGCTAAAAAGATGGGTCTGACAAGTTTATGGCTTGAATGTGATTCTGCCTTGGTTTGTGCTGCATTTACTGCGAAAACTAACATTCCTTGGATTCTGCACAATAGGTGGAACACCTGCCTTGATTACTGTGGGAAAATTAGGTTTAGGAGTTCTCACATATTTTGTGAAGGTAATGCATGTGCTGACTAGCTTGCTAATCTCGGATTTATTCATATAGAACAATTTCATTGGTATAATAGGCTTCTATCTAGTATTTTCTTAGAATTCTTTATTAAGTGGTATAGATTACCTAAGTATAATTTTTCTTAGGTTTTTATATATGGTTTTTGGTCTAGTCCCCCCATATTTGCTTGTATTTCCTTTCTTTATTTCTTTTATTCTTTTTTAATAATACTTTTTTCATGTGGTGGCAGAGGATTGTTGATATTTGAGGTGTCAGCCTAGCTAAGATGTTAAATTTCATAGTGATGCCTAACATGAGAGCTTTTATAAAAAAAATTGAAGAGGTAAATATATACCTTAGGATAAATCCAACGTAGAGTTTGTGATGATGAAGTGGATCTACCCTTTAAGACTCTGTACACATTAATTGCACTAAAAAGAGAAAAATCCTTAGTAATTCACAATAAATTATATAATATAATTTACAATAACATACCTTTGTGCTACGATCTTCATATCTTGACTTGGCTTCCTATGTAGTTGATCCTGCCGCGGACTCGAACGTGGAGTATGTGCCTCGTCACTCCTTCGTCTAGCCTTCTGCAACTGCACGTTTAGCAAGAACGCTCCAAGAACCTTCACTGGAACTCCAAACGATGCCTGTAAAACACACAGACGGCACCGCTAGCGGCCGTTGTAGCTCCGACGCTCAAGTCAGATGACAGGAACACCAAAAACTCTCACTGAATCTCTCTGTGAGACTCGTGTGTGCTCAGATCCACTTTCTCTCTCTGTGTAACTGAAATCTATTATCACTGTGCAACGTGTATAAATGTCCCCACAATGACTCAGAAACTGTTACTGTAAAAACTGTAAGAAGTGTAATTCTGTGAGGGTCTGTAAAACTATGTAAGAATGTGTGTACCTTACATGAGGTGGAGTACCTTTATACTGGGCCGCGCCTCTCTCTCAGATGGTGACATGTGGAGGTATGCAGCTGACATCTAACCGTACACGTGTCACATCTGAAGGGCTTCTACGCTTTTCTCTGTGCGGCTAAGTTATCCTCTTGCGGAGTAACTTAGCGCGTTTCTTCTATCTGAGTGAGTCACATGCTCCCAGGAGAGCGCCAGGTGTGGCTGGTCTAAGCACACTTACCAGGCGCATCCTGCCTGCATGGTCTCACCGTACATCCTCTGAGTGGGTGCATGCTCCCAGGAGAGCACCGGGTGTGGCTATTCTAAGCACACTCACCAGGAGCATCCTACCTGCATGGTCTCACCGCACGTCCTCTGAGTGGGCATCATGCGAGGTGCATGCGTAACGCTTTCGCTGGGAACCTGGGTCCCAGCTTAACACGTGTTGGCAAGAACCCCGATGACCGCTCGCGCTCTGCACGCACTAACGACCGATCGCGCTCTGCATGCACTAACGACCGATTGCGCTCTGCATGCACTAACGACCGATCGCGCTCTGCATGCACTAACGACCGATCGCGCTCTTCACGCACTGATGACCGATCGCGCTCTTCACGCACTGATGACCGATCGGTGCCTTATTGCTTTCCGCGCTTTGCTTCTAGAATCATGCGAGGCTTATCTGGGGGTGGTGGCCACTCGGTAACTGACCACCGATCACCATTCTGAGTGATCTCCTCTCTGATTCACCTGCTATCTCATGCGACGTGTCACCCTGTGACTGGTCCACGTGGTCATCTGCTGCTGACGTCATCGACTACCGATGACCAACCGGATCAGTAGTGAAGAAAACCAAACAACAATATTGTCTATGGGGAAAATAAGCATTAATTGCCAGTGAGACCTAGTACAAAATATTTCATTAGTCATTTTATAATTATGTAAACTCTAAATGTAACAAGTTTTAGCTACCCATTTATAAAGAAGCCATATAAATCCTCTTTCTGGATGTCTCAATCCATCTTTGAATGTAAGTTTGACAATAAATTTTTTCATTTCCAAACTTTTGTGTGGATTACGACTCAAGAAAACCATAAATATCAACATTGCCCATGTTGATAATTATCTGATTTATATACCTACATTGTTAATATAAATATCAGTGACATGATTTATGAAGCATCATTCGATTAAATAGCATGAAATTATTAAGGGTACTTACATTATTCATAATTAAATAACTACGATGTTTAACAATTAATTACCCTGCATGATTTCAAAGACGTCTTGCATGGTTATTGAACCAGGCAGGAGTGCTCGATTTGGGTTTGGAATAGCTCGAATCTCGGTTTGGGCTGGTGAGTAGTCAGCTCGGTTGTTGGGCCCTAGACTTGGGTCGAAGGTTTGGCCCAGTTTTATTGGTAAGCCCAATGCGGTATAATTAAAGAAATATGTTTTGTCGTGCATTTACTTAGAGATATTCTTGTGCATATCTATAGTTATTACGTAAGAGAATATATGTGAACATGTTGTATGTTGGTTACATAATCATTGTTAGTTGTTGAGAATAACCCTAAAAGATAGGGGTGACACGTGAAACAGAATGTTAGCCTGTAGTTAGCACCTAAAGATAATTGGTGCCCGTGACAGGTGGTTTTTCTATTAAGATAACAGATTAAATGTTTTCAGTTATGCTTTCAGTTGAGATTATATTCTTGTGAGTGAAAGTTGTTACATGAATAGTTATAAAAGGGGCTTGAGACCCCAGGTTAAGGTGCCCTCTATCTTAATGGAACCATATTCCAGTGCAACAAGAAGACGCAGATCAGAAATCCAAAAAAGACAGATTCGAAGAGGGGCATTCAACCCAGGTTAACCGACAAAAGAGTCAACTGATGAGAACATTTGGTGCCCACTATGGGGTCCAATAAAATTTGATCCTATTCACATTCGTGTTCAAGTTTTCTGACGAGATGAGAAATACTAGACAGACACCACTAGGATCTGAAGGAGGCGAGGCCCCCACGTTACTACAGCTTATGGAGACCATGAGAATTCTCTAGGTATAATCAAATATACTTCATAATTTTTTGAAATGGTCTTAATCAAATGTGTAGGCCATACAATAAATGTTCCAAGTGCCTCTCCCACTGTATTAACCTCTATTGTGGGCACTAGACTGTAGCAGATGCATCTCTAACTTTTTCAACCACCACTCTAGAGAAATCACACTATATGGGCACGATGTGCATGGTTGAACCTCTTGGATACACTCTCCCAATAGCCACTACATGATGAAGACCTGAGAGATAAAGCATCCCCTGATGATGTGAGTCTCTTATGAACCTTTCTTGGTTTGGGTTGAGTTGATATAGGTTTCATTGTATTCATGACACTTTCAAGAATTAGGATCAAAATTCTAAAGAGCAATTAATAGAGTTTCTACTCAAGAAAACAAAGGTTCATACTAAAAACACATGAATAGGTAACTTGTAGTGTAAGATAACAATGGAATATGAATGGGTAATTCAAGAACAGTACCAAACTTCAAAGGAAACACAAGAACATCATAAGAACCCCAAGAAGAAGTGAAAATACTGATTGAAATTCAATAGGAATTAGAAAATCACAAGAAACTCATCAAAGAACAAAAAACCCATGGATGGAAAACAAGAACAACACATGTATATGGAAACCCATGGTTTGGACGAAATTAAAACAGCAAGAAAACAAGGAAATAAACCAAACAAAGTGCAGAACAATGGCAGCAAATGAAAGGAAACAACTCATGGAAAAGATTGAACCGATTAAAAATGGAAAAACTACAAGAAAACATAAATGGGTATTTTTAGAAGATGAATAGAAATGGCTTATGTGGTTGTAGCCTTTTGGAGATGTGATTCACGCCACTTGGAGGGTGGTTCTTCCAAGATGAGTGGGTGGTGCCGCCACTTGAGAGTCTCCAAAGCTCACAAGATAAGACATGAAGGAGAAGAAGAGACAAGTCTCACAAACTCAGTCTCTCTCAATTTCAAGATAGTTTCTTTTCTTCTAACTTTCAACTTTTTTTTATTCAAAGTACCAAGCACCCCTATATATAATGGAGAGGGCTGGTCATGTTACAAAGGGGAAGGAGTGGGAAGAGTCACTCTTCTAGCTCCTTCTAGTGCCTAAGAGAGAAAGGAGTAGAAAAGTCACTTTTTCTAGTTTTTCCTAAAGAAAGTGCCTAAAATGCCTTACATTTAGAGGTTTCTTTTGGTTTTCCTCTTTGGCATACTCCTAAGGATATTTCTATATTATTTACAAATTTATACAAGAATATTTACAAAGATTTATTTATACTACTATCTTTTGAATTTTCAAGAGAACCCAAACTGTTATACTTTTTAAGAAGACTAGTAAGAAGAATTTTAAATGCTTGGGTGGATGACCTCTTCCTCCATTAGTAAAATCCTCTTCTACTTGATCTCCATCATGCTCCCCAAGTTGGAGAGAATTCGTCCGCGAATTCAGAATCCCTACATATAACAAAGTCAGTTTGCTATCAAATAAAGCAGTGGATGATAATAAAGACAAACTTGACTTAGCATTATGAATCATTGGGATGTTGGAAAAAGAAGTCCTATAGATAGACCATGTTGGAAAAAAATGTGTGGGAATGATTATTTTCTTTGGAAAAATTCTCTTTAAAGGGTAAAAACCATTAGTAGGTATGGAAAAATCATCCCTAACATTTTTCAACCAATATGGAGTGCAAGTAGGATCTTTTGGTAATGAAAAAGACAAAGAAGAAGAATACCTTGGATGCTCAAATTGAGGCATAGCATGAGTCAAAAAGATTGATTTAGTTGATAAGGTATTATGACTCATTTTATCATTTTCTTCTTTTTCATTTTCTCTTTTATTTTTCATTTTTAATTGGTCCTCATGAACTTCTTGTGGAGAGAGGGGTTTTAAGGTAACCTTGCGCCCTTGGAAGGAAAAGACATTATATTGGTGAGGCCATCATGTAAAACATGTCTATCAAATTGCCAAGGCCTCCCTAAAAGAATATGGGTTGCTTCCATAGGCACAACATCACATAAAACCTCATCTTTATACTTTCCTATTTCAAAATTTATGAGGACTTGTTTATTAACCATGATTTCTCCCTTTTTAGTAAGCCATTGGAGCTTATAGGGCTTGGGATGAGAGATAGTGGGTAACACAAGCTTCTCCACCACTCTTGTACTAGCCACATTTGTACAACTACCCCCATCAATTATCATGGAACATAACTTTTTGTTGATAAGGCACCGGGTATGGAAAATATTTTCTCTTTGGGTATCATCCAAAGGTTTTTGAATTGTGCCCATCATGCGCCTTATCACCAATAAGTCACCTTCACATGGTATTTTACATTCATTATCACTAGGGCTAGGGGAAGGGGAGTTAGATTTAGAAGAATTATCACTATGTTCACTTACAACTATACCCCCTTTTACCATCATGGTTCTTTTTGTTGGACAATTTGCGGCTATATGACCATAACCTAAACACTTAAAACATTTCTTACTTGAGGTTTTGGTTGGTGATTTATTAGTTGAAGTGGAAGGCTTTGAATCCTTGGATTTGAAAGATGAATCTTTAGAAGGAAATTTGGACAAAGACTTGTTTTTATTTTTCCAAGAGTTGTTGTAATAGCCATCATTATGAGTATTTTTGAAAGCATGTTTCTTTGCAATTTGGGTTTCAACCTTGATGGCAAGGTGAACCAAGTTTTCTAAAGAAGAGTACTCATAAAGTTCAACAACATCTTGAATGTCCCTTCTAAGACCACTTACAAATCTAGCCATCTTAGCTTCATCACTTTCATGTATATCAACTTTAAGGATAAGCGTTTCTAGCTCTTTAAAATAAGCATCCACACTTAGCGTGCCTTGGTGAAGCCTTTGGAGCTTCAACAATATGTCTTTCCTAAAGTGTGGTGGAACAAATCTAGCGCGCATACACTCTTTCAAATTATTCCAAGAAACCACGGGAGGTCTCTTGTTTAGCCCAATGTCCATAAGAGTTTTATGCCACCATTGCATGGCATAGTCTAGAAATTCTAAAGTAGCTAGTTTTACCCTTTGGTCTTCTTGGACCTCATGTACATGAAAGATTTGTTCAACCTTTGCTTCCCACCCCAAATATACATCTGGATCACCTTCACCACTAAAGCTAGGTAATTTTACAAAAGGCATATAAGGCTTTGCCACATGTTGGCGCCTTTCTTCATAATGATGATGCCTCCTCCATTCGGTTTCATCTTCATGTCCATGATAGTTGGAAGAAGTTCTTGATGAATGCCTTGAAGAATGGCGTCTTCTATGGTGTGTATGGCTGGACCTTTCATTAGTCACTTCAAGCCTTTGCAATCTTTCTTCCAATTGTCTTATAGCTTCATCTTTTTGTGCAAGTGACCTTTTGGCTTCTTTTAATTCACCAAGAATGAAAGCTTTTTGTGGAGAGTGTGGTTTGGAAGATTCTCCACTTGAATATTGAGCCATTTTCAAAACAGTACAGCAAACACAAATAGCAAACAATTAAAGAAAACAAGGTTAGAAAACAAAGAAATAAGTGGTGCGGTTTTGGTAAAAAAATTAAGGCACTCAAAATCACTCCAAGAAATTATACTTCCCTCAATCAAGCTTCTCTTGTGGAATGGAGTAACCTCAAATGAAAGATGCCAAAGCACTCAACCACTCATCCAAAAATAACCACCACAAAACTTAAAGAACAATAAAAGACAAGCAAGAAAAGGTACAAAACAAGAAAGGGTAGTGCAAAAAGAATACAAGATATATGACAAAACTTAAGGAATGAAAGACAAGCAATAAAAGGTACACAATTAGACTCAAAGAATACTCACTAAACTTTATAATCAAGAAAGAAAGTACAACTCATAAACTTGTCAAAATACAAGGATCAAAAGTTCCACAAAGTAGACAACAATTTGCCAATCACTATGAATCCAACTTTGGTATGAAAATTAATGTGCAAAAGAATGAATAGATGCAAATACCAAACTGTTTTGAAGGATTTAAAAACAGAATTGGTTCTGTTTTGTTCTGTTTCAGTTCTGTTTTTTTTTTTTGTTTTTTTTTTATACCAAATGGAACTTATGTAGTGAAAGAACCATAATATGCATCATATGGAAGTTGAAACATCAATCAAATTGCACAAAAATTTTATGAAGGATTCAAGACAATTGAACACTTGAAATCAAATGCTTGGAACCTCCAATCACAAGTACTAAAACAAATTCAAGAGAAACACAAACTTTCAAAATCAAAAGCAAGCAAGTAGAGACAAGATTTGGACACCTAGAACACTATGAACATAAAACTCAAAGAAAAAAGTATGATCAATGAAAAGGCACAACTAAAATATATTCAAACCAAACAAAAGTATGAATATAAGGTGCTGGAAAAACAAGAAACACGAAATTATAGGTGCTGGAAAAAAAATTGCCCAAAAAGAAAGTGTCTATTCAACTCACAATCAACAAATCAACACCATGGCTCTAGATACCACATGATGTGAGTTCATTATGAACCTTTCTTGGTTTGGGTTGAGTTGATATAGGTTTCATTGTATTCATGACACTTTCAAGAATTAGGATCAAAATTCTAAAGAGCAATTAATAGAGTTTCTACTCAAGAAAACAAAGGTTCATACTAAAAACACATGAATAGGTAACTTGTAGTGTAAGATAACAATGGAATATGAATGGGTAATTCAAGAACAGTACCAAACTTCAAAGGAAACACAAGAACATCATAAGAACACCAAGAAGAAGTGAAAATACTGATTGAAATTCAATAGGAATTAGAAAATCACAAGAAACTCATCAAAGAACAAAAAACCCATGGATGGAAAACAAGAACAACACATGTATATGGAAACCCATGGTTTGGACGAAATTAAAACAGCAAGAAAACAAGGAAATAAACCAAACAAAGTGCAGAACAATGGCAGCAAATGAAAGGAAACAACTCATGGAAAAGATTGAACCGATTAAAAATGGAAAAACTACAAGAAAACATAAATGGGTATTTTTAGAAGATGAATAGAAATGACTTATGTGGTTGTAGCCTTTTGGAGATGTGATTCACGCCACTTGGAGGGTGGTTCTTCCAAGATGAGTGGGTGGTGCCGCCACTTGAGAGTCTCCAAAGCTCACAAGATAAGACATGAAGGAGAAGAAGAGACAAGTCTCACAAACTCAGTCTCTCTCAATTTCAAGATAGTTTCTTTTCTTCTAACTTTCAACTTTTTTTTATTCAAAGTACCAAGCACCCCTATATATAATGGAGAGGGCTGGTCATGTTACAAAGGGGAAGGAGTGGGAAGAGTCACTCTTCTAGCTCCTTCTAGTGCCTAAGAGAGAAAGGAGTAGAAAAGTCACTTTTTCTAGTTTTTCCTAAAGAAAGTGCCTAAAATGCCTTACATTTAGAGGTTTCTTTTGGTTTTCCTCTTTGGCATACTCCTAAGGATATTTCTATATTATTTACAAATTTATACAAGAATATTTACAAATATTTATTTATACTACTATCTTTTGAATTTTCAAGAGAACCCAAACTGTTATACTTTTTAAGAAGACTAGTAAGAAGAATTTTAAATGCTTGGGTGGATGACCTCTTCCTCCATTAGTAAAATCCTCTTCTACTTGATCTCCATCACCTGAACTAGCCCAACCTTCCAGAAGGATGACCCGGAGTATGACACAGGATTCAGGGCTAGGTCAGGACCATCAACTAGCCAGTGCCTCAGAACCTATCATTCCTCAGAGGAGCACTAGAAGTAGAGCCCATGGGATGGGAGCTTAGCACCAGCTAGCCTCTCTATTTTTAATTTTAGTAGATTAAGTTTACATAGCATAAATGGGAGTGTACTTAGCAAATTGAGCTTGTGCCAAGCCCACTTTTCATGACGCATGCACCTAGGATTAAGGTTTCTAACCTAGCTTCTAGAAACTAGGCTTAAGGGGGGCATTGACCTAGAGTCAACCCCTAGGCCACCCCTCTCCCTTTCATTTTCTACCCCTCATTCATCTTGCCCTCCAAGTCACTCCTTCTTATATAAAGGGTGCCTTCCTCCATGTATGAACACATTGAATTTTGAGATAGTAAAGAAACTCTGCAGAAGTATTTATTGAGACTTTAGTGTACTCCTTTGTGGGTCTTATCTTGAGTGTGTGTGCACTTCAAGTGGCGGCTCTTCACCACTCATCTTGGAGTAACCCATCCTCCAAGTGGCATGATTCATTGCCCCTTTCTCCATAAGCTTTCTTCATCCTTTCATCTTTTCTCTTTTGTATTCTTCTTTGCACCACCTTTCATTCCTCTTTTATATTCTCATGTCTTTTAATTTCGGTCTTTATCTTGTTATCTTCTTCTTGTATTCATTTAATTACGCAAGCTATCTTCACCATAGTCACCATACTTGTGTTTTTTTCTTTTCCCTCTAGAAGTGAACCTTCTCACTTACTTAACCACTTGGCTAAGTTTGTGTCTAGTGGGAATCTTCTTTGGGTTTCTCACCATAATTGTTAATCTCAAAAGGCTTAAACAAAAGTGAAACCTCTAAAATGTGCCAATCTAAAATCAACTCACATCTCTACACGAGGAGGGTATCCATCAACAAACAACATGCAATGATAGGAGGATTCAGTGTCATCATCTTCTAAGTTCTCCACATCACATATACCTTTGGTGCTAGCTCGACCACGGGCATAAGTTACATCTACTGGTTTAGCTAGATTATATCTTTGCTCAAATTCATCTCTTAACTCTTTAGTAACTTGTTCTTTTATGCTTTGAGTTAGATGTAGAGTTAGTCTCTTTGTCAATTGTTCAACTAATTGCTCCATTATCTCCTGATTGACATTTGTAGTAGAAAAGCTAGGTCGAGTAGCTGATCCAAAGTATTTCCTGACCCTAACACCAAAACCAGTCGTTCGTTAACGACAAGGGTGTTCTTCAGTCCCAATGGCCACGATCAAGATGTTATCTCGACCTTTAGGAATAAAACTTCCATGTGAGATTTGCTCCACTAGCAAATCATGTCAAGAATAATACAATATGTTAATATAATATGTAATGATAAGTGTGTAACACTAAAAATATGACATGTAATTATGAACTTACAATATGTTGGGAAATATCTAATGATTTATCATATGTCATCTGACCCCCTACTTTAGTTCTAGCCAACTTCCATTTCTCATGTCGACTAGGAGGGGATAAAGGACATATAAGTTCACCAGAATCAAATTCTGTATGCTGCCTCTTTAACTTTTCTTCTAATATTCTTTTTTATAACAAATCATAACCTCCCTGAGACAGTCTATGGGGGTAACATTCTTTTGTGAAATGATTTGAGCTTTCTTTCTCTTTTCTTGTAAGTACATCATACACATAAATTATGAATTTCATTATAAGATTTAATAGCATATATAATGAAATGTTCACAAACCTGCCATGAGGGATCCGTTCGACTCTGAACAAATTGAGACAATGTCTTTTTATCTATAGAATATTTCTCACAAGGAGGCTTGTCTTTGTATTTGCCAAAGATGTAATGGCCTGTCAAATTTGTCTTAAATTGCCTCCATTCTGTAGCTACTGAAGACATTATCTTGCTCCGAACCAAATTCAAAGTCTCAAACTCAAAATTTGTCTAAAAATTATAATAAATAAATCATTAAAATGTAAATTCAATACACAAATTATTTAATAACCTTTAAATAAATAACTTACACAAATATCCTACCAAATGAGATCCTTCTCTACTTCTATTACGATGTCCTAGTCAGGTACCAGGATAGATACCTCAGCTCGAGCTAGGACTCCCAAATAACTTACAAATTGAGCATGATTAGGGCTTGATGCCCTATCATTCTGAGGGTCTACTTGAACTGGAACTCTATTATTACCCATATGCCTAATGACAAGATTTCTCAGTCGTGTGGGCTCCCTAGTCTTCTTTAATGAATCAAACATGTGATCGACCTATAAAAAATAAAAACATATTTAAGATATATGTTTAAATTAAATAAAACAAATTTTTAAATAGAAAAGCTAATAAAAACATAACTTGATTTTTATTATGGAAGTGTTAACATGTTCTACCATATTCCTTCCTTGTGATCATGGCGTGTATCATGTACTTCATCTACATCATTTTCGTCATTCAAATGAGGTATTTGTCTTGAGAATGAGGACTTGTCTACAAATTAGACCCTTGAGTCATCCTGTGGATGAACATCATGTTCAATTCTCCCTTGTGCGACAATTGATCACCTTTCATTAGAAGGATCTTTCACATAAAAACTTGTTTTGCTTGGTAAGCCATGATGAAAGGATCTTCCTTCCACGCTATCTTTGAAAGATCAACCAAAGTAAAACCCAAGCATCAAGATGCACTCCTGTGTTACAATCAACCCATTTACACTTAAATACTGGAACTCTAAATTTGATGTAATCAACCTCCTAGATTTCTTCAATTACTCCAAAGTAACTTAGAGTAGCCACAATAGGATTATTGTCTTTTGAAATAGCAAAGTGCATACACTCTGCCTCAAGGGTAACACTGCTATTCTGCATAGTATTTTTATCATCTTCAATCTTTGTATAAAAATACATCATATTAATATCATACTCAGTCCATGTTACGACATCAAAGTTAGGTCCTTGTGCTAACCATTTCAACTACTTAATATCACAATCTTCTTAAGTCATTGACTAAGTCAATGCCGCCCCTTAGTCTTAGCTTCTAGAAGTTAGGGCTACAATCTACCCTAAAAGGCCTAGGCACAAGCTAAAATGATAAATACACCCCCATAATGGACCCTACTCTACTGAAATTAAAAATAAAGAAACTAGTTGATGCTTAACTCCCATGGCTTGGGAATCATGGGTTTTGAAGCACCGGCTAGTGATGGGTCCTCACCTAGTCCTCAATCTTGGATCATGCCCCTAGTCATCCATCCTTCTCGAAGGTTGGGCTTGGTCAGTGGGTGCACTCCCTCTTAGGTACTCATCAGAAAATCAAATAAAATTAGTTTTCATCGTGTAGGGAAAAGAATCCCCCTTTGTCCTCTCACTCCTACTCAAGTCAAAGCAGATCAAATTGCTTTACAGAACCTTATTGCCAATGAGAAAAGAGAGAAGGAAAAATTGGGAGAGCTAGAGAAAATAGAAAGAGAAAGAGCGGAGAAAGAAAAGAAAGACAAGATAAAGCAATTTTAGAAAGAGTTGACAAAAGAAGAATCTCCATCCCTAGAAACTCAAAAAGAGGTCCCCAAAATTATAGAAACCCCATCAAGAGAAACTCCTACAAATCTAGGATATGATAAGCAAGAAATAGATATATCTTCTAAATATTTGATTAATATTGAGCATAAAGGAGAGGACTCTTGTACTAGTATTGTTCATATTATTTCCATCTAATAAACCTTTTTGTCTTCCAAATGATGGGGATCTAGTTGTGCATCAACAAGCGAAAGTCAAGCCTTCTTTGGGATATTATGATAAAAACGTTTTATGTCCTATTATTCCTAAAGAAGCTTGCCAAAATTTATTAGAAAAATTTAAATATTTTTGCAATCCATTTCTTTACAATGGTTGTTTTAATAAACTTACTTTCATCAAAGGAAACATCTTTGAAACTAGTTTTACTTTTGCAAAGTTTGTTCAAAAGCCTTTTCAATATTTGCTTGTAAAAAAACAAAAAGATTAATGATTTTGGAAACTTCATGAGGTACAAATACTAAAAATACCACATAAATCAGATAACCATTTTACCTTGACACAGAAAATAAATTGCATATTTGTATCACCTAATCAAGGTAATTCTTCTTCCTATTCTATTTCTTCTTATTTTGCATTATTTTCTCCATTTTTTTGGTATTTCATTTTCTTACCTTAGGAAGAACCACCATAAAAGTACCATATTAAATAGTTTGTTTGTTTTCGATTTACATATCCATCCACCTTTATTCTTTTACATTCTACTTATGTTTGTTGTCTTTGTCAAGTGGATTCATGAACCAAGAGGATCTTAAAGTCATTCATTTCACATAAGGTGACACTTTAAACCGAATCCAAGAACAAATCCTTATTAAGGAAGGGAGCCTAATAGAGGACCATCCAAGCCACCATGCACAAGAATAAAAGACAGATGCATTGTCTATATCAATAATAGAATAAACCTGTATAGGATTTGTATTTTAAATTTTCTTAGAGTATTTTATAGATGAAACAAAGATACTTTAGAAACCCTAAATTGTCAGACAAGTAAGGGCTTCTAGAGCACCTTAGAAGAGTACACACGACCTCTTTAAGCCACCACACTCACCATATTTAAGTCTACTTAACTAGAGTTATGGTAGCTTAAGGAGCAAGCTACCTTCATCTATAAATACCCTAAATTCCACTCATGTATTCAGATTTGCAAATATTGAATGAAGAACTCTGAATTTAAGATTCATTCTCTTCCAAATCTCCATTTGCTAGGGAGCCACCAAGGCCTAGTAAACCCTAGAAAGATGGCCAACCTCTTTCTACTTCCTAGAACCAAAACTACTCCAATTCCTCACTAAAACCTCTCATTCTTGGTGCAAACTACTCTCCATTCCATTGCCATTCCATTCAACTTCTACAATCCATCATCTTGGATTGCATCATTATGCTATGTAACTGGGCCAATGACACTTTTCTAGCATTGTAATTCCTCGTGCAACTAAGAATTTGGAGATAAAGCCATATTTTCTTAGGTTAGTCAATACTCATCAATTTAATGAAGTGGATCATGAAGACCCATATATGCATCTGTCTACTTTATATGAGCTAGTTGGAACAATGGGGTTCCAAGAAGGTGATATTGAATTTGTTCATTTATGTTTATTTCCTTTCTCATTAGCAAGTAAAGCTAAAGAATGGCTCAAGTTGTATCCAAATTAGAGTCTCACTAGTTGGAAAGACGTAGAGGAGAAGTTCTTATAGATATTTTTCCAATCTCCCATTACATCAAAGCCAATTCTAATATCTCTATGTTTAGACAAGGACAGGATGAACCATTTTGTGAAGCTTGGGAGAGATTTAAAGTGATGCTTAGAAGGTATCTAAATCATGGATTTAAGGATATTTCATAGTTGAAAATCTTTCACAATGGACTCATATCAGATACAAAGATGATTTTGGATGTAGCAGTTGGTGGTACAATGATTGTTGTCGATGTTGAACGAATGATGTGAGTTGATTTTAGGATTGCACATTTTATTGGTTGCTCTTTGTTTAAGTTTTTTGATTTAACAATTTAAGGTGAGAACCCTAAGAAGATTCCCACTGGACATGAACTTAACCAAGTGGTTAAGTGTGAAGGTTCACTTCATAAAGGCAAAGAGAAAAACACATATATGGGTGACAATGGTGCAATGGTGCAGAATTGAAGAGAACATAAAAGAGGAAATGAAACAAGACTAAAATGATAAAGATGACCGAATGGAAGGAACATTAAAGAACATGAAATGGAAATGGATAATTGCACAAATATAGAAGGAAAAAGATGAAGGGATGAATAGAACTTATGGATTAGAAAAGGAATTCACGCCACTTGGAGCAGATGAACTCCAAGATGAGTGGTGCTAGAGCCGCCACTTGAGATGTCACTCACTCAAGATAAGACCTGGAGTCGCCACTTAGGATATTACCCACCCAAGATAAGACCCAAAACTCAGAGTACTCAGACTCACAAAATCACTCCTGTAGAGTTTCTTTTCTATTCAAATTCAACTTGAAAATACATGGAGTAAGGCATCTATTTATAGGAATGGGTGCCTTGGTGGGCTAGAAGGGCAAGGGTAGGGTGGTAAATGTGTGAGGGCCTCCCTTTAGGGTTTGACTAAGTCAAAACCGCACCCTAGGCTTGTTCTTCTAGAAACTAGGTCAAAGTTCCTTCCTAAAGGGCTAGGCACAAGCTAAAATAATAACTACACCCCCTATTATGTTATAAGCACCTATTCTAGCCTATCTTCCTATTTTGGACGCCCGAAGTGAGCCCAATTTATTTACATAACCTTTCTCTTGTGGAAAGACCAGAAGGAAAAACTTCTGATATTCTGGTTTATAGCTTCTTTTTTTGCTGATGCTTTCCCGAGGTTTGGTGGGGCCCGACTTTGTATATTGAGATGACTGACCTTTTTGTGAAATGCTTGATGTGTCGTTAGTCATCTGCTGGTTGCTTTTGATGGATGGTGCCTTCATGCCGAATTAAATTCTTGGATCGAGAGTGGCGGAAGCTTCAATGGAAGAGGCGTGCAAGAAGGCTTACATGGAGCTTGCAGTTTCCTTGGAGGTTCATGCTAAGTATGGAAAGTGATAGGTGAGGCCTAAGCGCTAGGTGGAGAATTGAAGACTAAAGTGTCTATCCTAAAGAGGCAAAGACAAGTGAGAACTTGGCTAGCAACTTGGCAGCAATTTCACTCATTCATTAATCTTCTAAATTCATGAACCAAGCACCTCCTTATATAGGAGAGAGGGTTGGACATTTTGGAGCCAAAATTTGAAAATTCAAAATAAAACTCTCCAATGAGAAGGTGCCATTTGGAGTCATGCTTTCCATGTTTAGGTCACACCTTCCATGCTAAATCCTCTCCACTCCTAGGTTGCCATGTGGACGTCCATGTGCTCCATGCCAAGGTGATTTTTGTCCTCCAAAATACCCTAGACGTTTTAGGGTTACATTGGGCTCAAAGAAGCCCAATTGTTACCCTAACTAGTCATATTTTACTATTGGCCCAGATACAAGCCCAAAAGCCTATGCTACTTGGCCCAAATATTTGGTCTAATTATTTTATGCTACTAGGCCCAATACATGGCCCATGAAATCCTAAACAACTTTATACAATTTATTTAAGCTAAAGCTTGGCCCAAAAAATAATGTTGACTAGTCAGTAGGAACTCAGTCTTCCTGTGTTCTTCTGACCAAAGCTTTAGTTTATGTTTTGATGACTTGGAGGTCTTCTTGGATATGATTGTACATTCCTTCACCCTAGAGTTCTCCTCTTGATTAGGTCTAAAAAAAGAAATAAAAGCCCAATTAGACCCAAATTTGCAAATAAATCCATAAACAACCTCTAGGTCTTCATCCTCCTTATTATGTGGTTGTGTGTGGCTGGAGGCTTTGCCATTAGCTTTGGTTTGTATCAATGAGCAATAAAGATTATTGATGCATTAGTTTCAACAGATTATCAAGCTTAACATGATAGAAAATATTTTCTGAAGAAAGGGTTCCTTGAGGTTAATACTTTAGATGCAATTTTGGCTTAGAATAAAATTTTCACACAACATATTGAGACGTTGACTGCAAAAATGTCTAAATTTCCACAACAATTGCAAGTTGTGCAGTCTTCTCAAAGTTAGACTCCACCAATAAGGTGTGATTTTTGTTGAGGAAACCATTCTAATGGTCACTGTTCTTATCAAAACAACCTATATGAAGAGGAAGTCCACTACATGGCTAACCAGAGAAGACAAGGTGGTTTGTCCAATAAGTATCATAATAATATGTCTCAAGGTTGGAGAAGCAATGAGAACCAAGGTTTTGGGTGGAAACAAGATGTTGGTCCATCTAACAGGCAAACCCCTTTTCAACAACTACCACTCCATCCTTCAATTCATGAGAGAACAAGTCAATTGGAGAATACCTTGGAGAAATTTATGCAAGCATATTTATACAATCAGAAGAATACTAAAGATTTGATCAGAAATTTAGAAACACGGGTGGGACAAATTGCTAAACAGTTGACAGATCAATAGAGTGGTTAATTTTCAACAAATACTTAAAGTAATCAAATGAGCATTGCAATTTAATCACCACTAGAAGCGTTAAAATTGTAGGAGTAAGGATTGGGGATAAATCATTTGTTGATTGATGCAAGCCACGACCACATGAAGATGACCAAGGATGCTAAACTTGAAGGGTCATCTCAACAAGCAAATAAAGACTTCATTCATAGGAGGAATGGACAAGGGCCAAAACATTTGAAGTTCTTCCTATTAGTCTTCTTAAAAAGATTAGGCCCAAGCCCAACAAGAGGCCCAAGCCCAACATACGACCCAAGCTCAAGTCACAACTCAAAGAATTTTTAGGAGTAAGGCCAAAGCTTTTAAAGAGATGGGCATCAATTGTTGTCACTTGTTGTAATCTCTTTAGAGGAGTTTTAGTAGAAAATAAAAAGAAGGTGTAGACATAGAAATAAGGGGTGTTAATGTACAAAACTAAGTCACACCTTCCATGTGACATCAAAAGAAGGTGTAGGTGTAGTTTTAGGAGGTGCCAAAGTAGAAATCAAGTCACACCTCCCTTGTGACGTGTTTCGGCTCCAAATTCAAATGCTTCTCATTTGAATTTTCCCACTTTAATTTCATCCCTCTCACACTATAAATACAGGTACTATGCTCATGTAAAATAAAATTGAAATAGAAGTAAAGTTACTATACTCAAATTGTGAGTGAATTTTGTGAGACTTGTTATCCTCTTCCTAGTCTCATCTTGTGAGTTTTGGGAGCTCTCAAGTGGCAGCAAATCTGCACTTATCTTGGATCATCACCTCCAAGTGGCGTGTCCATTCCCAATCCATGGTTACAACCACATAAGTTTCATCTTCTTTCATCTTCCATAGTCATTTCAATTGGTAGTTTTGATTCTATGTCTTGTTCTTGAATTTCAATCAGTTCTTTTGTTTCAATTTGTGTCTCCATTCTATTTTTCCATTTTGTGTTTGTGTTTAAATTCTGCACCTATTCTGTTTTGAGTTCAGCACCTTGTTCTTCATTCATTCATCACCAATAATTGTGTTTTCACCTTGGACCTTTGGAAATGAACCTTCACATCTACTTAACACTTGTTAAGTTAATGTCCAGTGGGGATTTTCCTTAGGTGACACACTCTAAATTGCTAAGAATCTTGATCCTAATTCTAAGAAAGTGTCACAAAACTAATGAATCTAAAGTCAACTCACATCATTGATGAAAAGAGAAAAGGTGAGGAAGAAAAAAATGAGTGAGAGAAAAAATGAGAAAGAAAAAATAAGTGTGAGAAAGAATAGGAGAAGAATAGAAAATTGAAGAAAAAAGGGAGAAAAAGATGGAAAATAAAGAGAGAAGTGCTCCCATAGTGAATATACCATATCCTTATGCTCCTTCAAGAAAAGATAAGGAAAGCCAATTTGCTAGATTTCAAGATATTTTTAAAAGACTGCAAATTAGTATTCCATTTGTAGAGGCTTTAGAGAAAATGTCAATATATGCAAATTTCATGAAGGAGTTGTTGACAAAGAAGAGGAGATTCATAGAGGAAGAGACTCTAGAGCTAGAGGCCAGTTGCAATACTATTATTGAGAAATCCTTTACTTTAAAATCTAAGGATCCAGGAAGTTTCACTATTCTAGTAACCATAGGTGTTTTATCTGTGGAAAAGGATTTTTTGGATATATGGGTTGGCATCAATTTAATGCCTCTGACTATGCTAAAAAGGATAGGTGATTTGGAGGTTAAACCCATCAGGATGACACTACAATTGGTTGATAGATCAATTAAGTATTTGTATGGTGTGATTGAAGATGTTCTTGTCAAGGTGGAAAAATTCTTATTTCTTGTCAATTTTGTTATGATGGACATAGAAGAAGACATAGAGGTTCCTTTTATACTTGCAAAACTTTTATGAAAACTGCTACAATTATTGTTGTTGAAGAAGGTCTTTGATTCTTCCAAATCTGTTTTAAAGACTTGAAGAATCTATTGTTGTGTTTGTGTGTGTTATTTATTAGATTTTGAGTTGTTAATTCACATCTAGTATTGATCCAAGTTCACTTAATTCTTAATCTCTTTTGAAAGAAGTGTTTACTAAAAAGTTGTGTGAACATTAGTCAGTTGTTTCAAGCTTTCAATAAGTTGAAAAAGTTGTTGTTCAAAGTCTAGTGACTACAACAATTTTTTTATCCAGTAGATTTGTCGTGACAACTAATTGAATTGCACTTAGTGTTTTTCAAAAGGATTTGAAAATCTTTTTTCTTTTCTGTGAGGCAAAAATAGTCGATTATTTCAATAAAAGAACTGGTTGTTTTATGTGAAATCTTTAACAGAGAAAGAATTCAATCAGTTTATTTTAAAGTCAATCAACTGTTTTTCAAAATAGAATTCTGTTATGAATTCCAAACTGATTTTAAATGGATCCAACTGCTTTCTATTAATGATATAACATTTTTAACCACTTCTTAAAGTCTATATAAAGACTATTTTTTGATCTTTTGAAAAACTAAGAAGAGAGCTTTATAAAAAACTTTTTCAATAGAAGATCAAGAGCTTTTGGATCATTGCTTGTGTGTGAAGTAGGATTTGGGTTTTCCATTCTTTTTTCTACTGCTTTGAAAATCCTAGCTGTATTCTATTTCCTTCTTTGAATACTGCAATTTTATGTAACTCAATTTCAAAAAGGGTTTCTAGAAATTATGGTGTTCCCAAGAAGTGTTGTGTGTTCTTGAGGGGTTCAAGATCAACATTCTTGGTGTCTAGTTTCTATTGCATAGTAAATTCTCAATGGTTAGCTAAGGACAAGATGTAGCTCTTTGTTAAGAGTGAACCAATATAAATCTCTCCGTGTGAATCTCTCTTTCTACTTTGATGTACTACTTTATATTCTATTCTTTATACTCTGCTGCATTAAACAATCAGTTGTTTCGATAAAACAACTAGTTGATTTTTCATAAAGAACTGTTAATCTGATAATTCATCCAGTTGAACAGAAAAATTAATTGATTCATTTTACAGATCTTTTCACTCTACTTCTAATCTATTTGAAAATCTTGTGAAAAAAGTTCACCCCCTCTTGTTTTGGCCATACATTCTAACAATTGGCATCAGGAGTTGAGTTATTGAAAGTTACTCAAGTTTCGATCCTAAATCTTTTTGAAAATGGCTCAAAAACTACCCTTTAGGGAGGCTACTTCTATAAACATACCACCTTTGTTTTGTGGGTTGAACTATCAATTTTGGAAGGTAAGAATGAAAATTTTTGTTGAGTCAATTGATAGAGGAATCTGGGATGCTATCACCAATGTCCTTTTATACCTATGATTGATAAAGATAAAGTTTTTTTCTGAAAAACTTTGGTCCCAATGGACTGAGAGTGAAGGTTAAAAGGCTCAATATGATTACATTGCGAAGAACATAATAACTTCTACTTTGAATTCAGATGAATTTTTCAGAATTTCTCAATGTGGATCAACAAAGGAGATGTGGAACACCCTTGAAGAGACCCATGAAGGCACAACAAATCTAAAGAGGGAAAGGAAACATGCCTTGATCCAACAGTACAAAATGTTTGGGATGCTGAAAGGGGAAACCATCACTGATGTGCAGAAGAGATTTACTCACATAGTAAATCATCTCATTGGTCTTGGCAAAGTCTTTGAAAGAGAGGAGCAGAACATCAAGATCCTCAAATGCTTGGACAGATCTTGGCAACCAAAGGTCAATGCCATTTCAAAATCAAAGGATTTAACTAGATTGACCACTGCATCTTTGTTTGGAAGGAAGCTTGAGTGGCTCTGATGAGGACCTGAGAGATAGCACACCCACTAACCAAGCCCAACCTTCCAGAAGGATGACTAGGAGCATGACCCAGGATTCAGGGCTAGGTTAGGACCCACCACTAGCTGGTGCTTCAAAACCAATTATTCCTCAGAGGATCACAAGGAGTAGAGCCTAAGCCATGGGAGCTGAGCATCAACTAGTTTTCTTATTCTTAATTTCAGTAGAGTAGGGTCCATTTAGCATAATAGGGGGTGTATTTATCATTTTAGCTTGTGCCTAGGCCCTTTAGGGTAGAATGTAAGCTAGGACTAAGGGGCGGCATTGACTTAGTTAATGACCTAAGTCGCCCCTCTCTTCATGATTTTTATGCCCCTCCCTCTTCTTGTCTTCCAAGGCATCCATTCCTATAAATAGGGTGCCTTACTCCATGTATTTTCATGTTGAATTTGAATAGTAAAGAAAATCTGGACAATTTGTGTGAGGCTTGTGTCCTCTTAGCTTTAGGTCTTATCTTGAGTGAGTTGAGAGCTCTCAAGTGGCAGTCCTCTACACCCTTCTTGGAGAAACCACACTCTAAGTGGCGTGTCCAACTCTCTTCCACCACCATAAGCATTCTTCCCTTCATCTCTTCTTCCATTTTCCATTACTCCATTTATCTTTGTGTTTTATGTTCTTATTTTCCTCCATTTTCAATTCGGTTTCCATCATGTTTTTATGTTCCCTTCCATGTTCTTGAAATTCTGCACCATATATCATCATCACCATATAATGTGTTTTTCCTTTTGTAATGGGAATCTTACCTAGGTCTCACCATATATTTACTAAAAATCTCAATAATAAGTAAAGTGTCACCTCTAAACTGGAACCATCTAAAATCAACTCACATCGGGCTCTCTCCACTGCAAAAGCTCAATATATAGTTGTTGTGCACAAATCTTGTGGATCAAACAACAATTAGAAGACTTTGGTTTGAAGTTGAACAATGTGCCTATGCTTTGTGATAATACAAGTGCAATCAACCTCACAAAGAATCAGATTCAACACTCAAGAACTAAACATCTACCTTGTGAAAGGTTTGATCTCTTAAGCAATGAATTGGGAATCCTTGATTTTCAAAATGTTTCTTGAAAACCCTTCTCTTTGTCTATTTGTGAAGAAAAAAGGGGGAGAAGGATCTGTTTAGTTTGGTTGTAGTCTATTTGTTTCAAATATGTTGCTGCTACTCTGCACTATTCTTTGAACTTTGAATTTTTTTGATCTTTTTTCTGCTACTGATTCGTTAAGGAGAAACTAGTGCCTTAAGTGTTCTTTATAAATCTGTATTATCCTGATATACTTGCATTGTGTGGTATATATTTATGTTTTGAAGGAACTCTTAAAGTTCAAAATCTACAGCACAAACAACCATGGATTTGTCTTCATCAAATAGGGGGAGATTGTTGAAGAATGTGCTTTGATGCTTCCAAATTTGCTTTCAAGACTTGAAGAATCTATTGTTCTGTTTGTGTGTGTCATTTAGTAGATTTTAAGTTGTCAATTCACATCTAGTATTGATCCAAGTTCACTTGATTCTTCATCTCTTTTGAAAAAAGTGTTTTCTAAAAATTTGTATGCATTTTAGTCAGTTATTTCGAGCTTTCAACCAGTTGAAAAATTTGTTGTTCAAAGTCTGGTGACTATGGAAAATTTTCCATCCAGTTGATTTGTCATGACAACTGATTGAATTGCACTTAGTGTTTTTCAAAGGGATTTGAAAACCTTTTGTCTTTTATGTGAAGCAAAAGTAGTCGGTTACTTCGATAAAAGAACTAGTTGTTTTATGTGAAATCTTTAACAGAAAAAGAATTCAATCCGTTTATTTTAAAATCAATCAATTGTTTTTCAAACAGAATTTTGTTATGAATTCAAAACTGATTTAAATGGTTCCAACTATTTTCAATTAATGATCTAGCAGTTTTAACCACTTCTTAAAGTCTATATAAAGACTATTTTGTGATCTTTTGAAAAACTAAGAAGAGAGCTTTATGAAAAACATTTTCAAGAGAATATCAAGAGCTTTTGGATCATTGCTTGTGTGTGAAGTAGGATCTAGGTTTTCTATTATTTATTCTACTGCTTTGAAAATTCCAGGTGTATTCCATTTCCTTCTTTAAATACTGTAATTGTGTGTAAGTCAGTTATAAAAAGGGTTTATGGAAATTGTGGTGTTGCAAAGAAGTGTTGTGTGTTCTTGAGGGGTTCAAGATCAACATTCTTGGTGTGTGTTTTTAATGGAGATCAAATAGAAGAGGAAAGTGAGGCGAAAAGCCAAGAACCTCAAGGACAAGATAGCTCAAAATCCTTCATACCTCAAAGGATCACAAGGAGCAAGGCTAGAGAGTTGGGTAAAGAACATCAATTGTTTTCTCTTTTTGTAATTACTCATGTATAAACATTTGTAAATGTAGTGGCCAGACCTCGGACGTCGGCACATGAGTAAGAGGTCGGCACAGGAGAGGTCGGCATGGTAGGGCCCACAGAATTACACGTGTCAAGGCACAAAACTAGATTCACTGATACGCAATGCATGCAGGATGTGTTCAAGACGTAAGGTTTTGACATAATAGAATCATCCTTAGAAACGCATGTGAGGCACGTGAAGGTTTTAAGGCACATGAGATATTAAGTTATTAGACACGTTTGGGTTGGCGGTGCTGGGGTAGGCACTGAAACCCTAGCGGCCACACCTTAGGTTATGCACTCCAGGAAAGGAATGTCGCCATGAGAGTTACACTCTATGAAAGGAAGGTTGCCACGGGATTACACTAAGATTGTGCGTTAGAATCCCAAAAGGGCAACCCTAAATTCGCTAGACGCAATGCTTAGACAAGAGCACGTATGCGGCAAGTAAATATTTGTAAATAAATATAGAATTAGCCTTAGGAATATGCCAAAGAGGAAAATCAAAGAAACCTCTAAGTGTAAAGGCATTGTTTGGACGGTTTTTGCAAAAGAGTGGAAAATGACTCTTCCAACTCCTTCTAGATTTAGGCGCTACATAGAAGGAGCTAGAAGTGCCTTCTCCAACTCCTTCCCTTGTAACCCAAACCGGTCACCCTTGCTATAAATAGGGGGCTTTGGTTCATAATAATACAAGTTGAAATTTAGAATTAAAGAAACTATCTTGAGTTGTTGTGAGAGAGAGTTGTGACCTTTGTCTCTTCCTCCCCCATCCATGTCTTATCTTGTGAGCTTTAGAGACTCTCAAGTGGCGGCACCACCCACTCATCTTGGAAGAGCCATCCTCCAAGTGGCATGAGCACATTTCCCAAAAAGACTACAACCACATAAGTCATTTCTATTCATCTTCTAAAGTACCCATTTTTTTTCTACTTGCTTGTTTGCAATTTCAATCGGTTCATTCTCTTCCTTATGATTTCCTCTTTCATTTGATGTGTTGTTCTTCCATTTTGAACTGTTCAATTGTGTTGTAGCAACCTGTTTTGGTTCGGCTTCCATAGAGTAGCCATGTTCATGTTATTTTCTTTAATTTCTATTAGTAGGTTGTGTTCTTGTTGTGATTCTATTGTAGTTTCAATTCTTGTTTTGATTCTACTTTTAATCTTGTGTTCTTGAACTGTTATTGTGTTGTTCATACATATTCCTTGCCGTTCTTGGTATACCCACACGATTATAATCCATAAAATTCATAAAAGAGACATAAACATGTGTTTTTCCTTTGGACCTTTAGAAATGAACCTTCACATCTACTTAGCACTTGCTGTACTGACCAGTCCTCGGACGTCAGCTGGGTCCCACAGCATGGGCCAAAGCCACGTGGAATGGACCCCACAGGGGGTATTGAACAGAAAGGGGTGGTTAGTCATCAGCCTACAGAGAAGGGCGATGAGTCATTAGCCTACAGAAAGGGGTGATTAGTCATCAGCCTACAGAAAGGGGTGATTAGTCATCAGCCTACAGAGAAGGGTGATGAGTCATCAGCATGTTCCCACAACGAAGGGTGAGTAGTCATCAGCGTGATGGTCACTAGAAAGGGCTGATGTGTCCTCGTCACTTCGCAGGGTGATCAGTCCTCGGCAACAGAGTGTGGTGAGGTGACATCGGTCTTGGGTGATTTGAACAACGTAACCAGAACAGTTAAGATTAGTTCCCAGAGTGGGCCAATGACCAGTTAAATACCCAGAGGTAGGGAGAGGCCTGAATCACGAAGAGCCTATGCGGGTAGCAGGGAGAGCACAGTTAGGTGCAGAGTCCTGAGGGTCGAGTACTCATCAGAACTAGGGTTTCCCAGTAAAGGCTATATGCATGGCACGTGAACAGCAAGGGCACTCCCAGAACAGGTGGCCCCAGAGGCTAGGTGCACAAGGAGGCACCCAGGTGGTCACCCTGTGAGAGTTTGCACTCCAGAGAAGGAAACCTTATGTGCTAGATTACCCTAAGATTGGGTGATAGTGGCGCAAGGGTATTCCAGTAAACCCTAAATATGGCTAGCAACGCAGTAAACCCTAATTAGGGCTAGCGGCGCAGTAAACCCTAGACTATATAAGGGACAGTAAAATACTTCACAAAGGTAGGCAGTTTCTAGACCTAAACACAGAGAAACTCAATACACTTGGTGTTTCTTGCCCTACACTGACTTGAGCGTCGGAGTGCAAACGGCCTCTAGGGCGCCTCTTTCTCTTTTGCAGGTGCAGATTGTTTCGCAAGAACCAAGCACATATCAACGTGAGGAAGGTGGTGCGTGAGTGTCGTGGAGTCAACTGACAGGCGAGTCAACCGGCAAGAACACTTGCTAAGTTAATGTCCAGTGGGGATTTTCTTTAGGTGACTCACCATAATTGTCCTAAGAATCTTGATCCAATTCTTAATAAAGTGTTACAAATTAAACAAAGATGAATTCGACTCACATCATGTGGTATCAGAGCCTTGGTGTGTTTTTGTGTTTTGAGTTGAAGTAGCACTTTAATTTTGGGCAAATTTTTTTCCAGCACCTATAATTTTGTGTTTCTTGTTTTTCCAGCACCTTATATTCATACTTTTGATTGGTTTGAATATATTTTTAGTTGTGCCTTTTCATTGATCATACCTTGTTTTGAGTCTTATGTTCATAGTGTTCTAGGTGTCCAAATCTTATCTATACTTGCTTGCTTTTGTTTTTGAAAGTTTGTGTTTCTCTTGAATTTGTTTTAGTATTTGTTGATTAAAGGTTCCAAACATTTGATTTCAAGTGTTCAGTTGTCTTGAATCCATCATAAAATTTTTGTGCAAATTGATTGATGTTTCAACTTCCATATGATGCATTTTATGGTTCTTTCACTACCTAAGTTCCATTTTGTATAAATATATATATATAGCAAAACAGTACCGAAACAGAGGAAAACAGAACCATCTCTGTTTTTAAAACATCAAAAACAGTTTGGTACTTGCATCTTTTCATTCTTTTGCACATTGATTTCTTTACAAAAGTTGGATTCATAGTGATTGGCAAATTGTTGTCTACTTTGTGGAACTTTTTATCCTTTTACTTTGACAAGTTTATGAGCTGTACTTTCTTTCTTGATTATAAAGTTTAGTGAGTATTCTTTGAGTTGTATTGTGTGCCTTTTATTGCTTGTCTTTCATTCCTTAAGTTTTGTCATATATCTTATATTCCTTTTGCACTACCCTTTCTTGTTCTGTACCTTTTCTTGCTTGTCTTTTATTGTTCTTCAAGTTTTGTGGTAGTTCTTTTTTGCATGAGTGGTTGAGTGCTTTGGCATCTTTCACTTGAGGTTCCTCCATTCCACAAGAGAAGCTTGGTTGAGGGAAGTATAATTTTCTTGGAGTGATTTTGAGTGCCTTTATTTTTTGTCCAAAACCACACCATCTTTTCTTTGTTTTCTAACCTTGTTGTCTTTAATTGTTTGCTATTTGTGTCTTCTGTACTATTTTGAAAATGGCTCAATATTCAAGTGGTGAATCTTCCAAACCACACTCTCCACAAAAAGCTTTCATTCTTGGTGAACTTAAAGAAGCAAAAAGGTCACTTGCACAAAAAGATGAAGCTATAAGACAATTGGAAGAAAGATTGCAAAGGCTCGAAGTGACTAATGAAAGGTCCAGCCATACACACCATAGAAGACGCCATTCTTCACGACATTCATCAAGAACTTCTTCCAACTATCATGGACATGAAGAGGAAACCGAATGGAGGAGGCATCATCATTATGAAGAAAGGCGGCAAAATGTGGCAAAGCCTTATATGCCTTTTGTAAAATTACCTAGCTTTAGTGGTGAAGGTGATCCAGATGTATATTTGGGGTGGGAAGCAAAGGTTGAACAAATCTTTCATGTACATGAGGTCCAAGAAGACCAAAGGGTAAAACTAGCTACTTTAGAATTTCTAGACTATGCCATGCAATGGTGGCATAAAACTCTTATGGACATTGGGCTAAACAAGAGACCTCCCGTGGTTTCTTGGAACAATTTGAAAGAGTGTATGCACGCTAGATTTGTTACACCACACTTTAGTAAAGACCTATTGTTGAAGCTCCAAAGGCTTCATCAAGGCACGCTAAGTGTGGATGCTTATTTTAAAGAGCCAGAAACGCTTATGCTTAAAATTGATATGCATGAAAGTGATGAAGCTAAGATGGCTAGCTTTGTAAGTGGTCTTAGAAGGGACATTCAAGATGTTGTTGAAATTTATGAGTACTCTTCTTTAGAAAACTTGGTTCACCTTGCCATCAAGGTTGAAACCCAAATTGAAAAGAAACTTGCTTTCAAAAATACTCATAATGATGGCTATTACAACAACTCTTGGAAAAATAAAAACAATTCTTTTTCCAAATTTCCTTCTAAAGATTCATCTTTCAAATCCAAGGATTCAAAGCCTTCCACTTCAAATAATAAATCTCCAACCAAATCGTCTAGTAAGAAATGCTTTAAATGTTTAAGATATGGTCACATAGCTTCTAATTGCCCTTCTAAAAGAAATATGATGATACATGATGGCATAGTAGTTAGTGAGCATGATTCGGCTTCTTCTAGACATTCTACACCGCCTAGCTCATCTAATGAATGTGATAGTGAAAGTCCACTTGAAGGTGACTTGTTAGTAGTGAGATGCATGCTTGGCCAAGTTTTAAAACCTTTTGATGAAAGCCAAAGAGAAAACATTTTTCATACAAGGTGTCTCATTAACAACAAGTTATGTTCATTGATTATGGATGGTGGTAGTTGTGCTAATGTGGCTAGCACAAGAGTGGTAGATAAACTTGGATTATCTACTATCTCTCATGCAAAGCCCTATAAATTGCAATGGTTGAGTGAAGTAGGCGAAATCATTGTTAACAAACAAGTTCTCATAGATTCTCAATTGGTAAATATAAAGATGAGGTCTTGTGTGATGTTGTACCTATGGAAGCAACACATGTACTTTTGGGTAGGCCATGGCAATATGATAGAAAAGTTTTTCATGATGGCTTTACCAACAAACTTTCTTTTGACTTCCATGGGCACAAGATCATATTAAAGTCACTATCTCCAAAAGAAGTCCATGAGGACCAAGTTACAATGAAGAAAAATAGAGAGAATGAAAATGAAAAAAAAGTTTCTAAAAAGAGCCTTCTTATTTCAAGCCAAGAGGTCAACAAGGTAATTGTTTCTCAAAAGCCTATTTTTTAACTATGCCTAGATCTCTTGATTGTGATTCGGCTAAGTTTAGTCCAACATGTTTGGATAATTTGGTTAAGGAATTCCAAGATGTGTTTCAAGATCCTCCAAAAGACTTACCACCTCTAAGAGGGATTGAACACCAAATTGATTTTATACCTGGGGCTTCCTTACCAAATCGTCCGGCTTATATGATGTGAGTCTCTTATGAACCTTTCTTGGTTTGGGTTGAGTTGATATAGGTTTCATTGTATTCATGACACTTTCAAGAATTAGGATCAAAATTCTAAAGAACAATTAATAGAGTTTCTACTCAAGAAAACAAAGGTTCATACTAAAAACACATGAATAGGTAACTTGTAGTGTAAGATAACAATGGAATATGAATGGGTAATTCAAGAACAGTACCAAACTTCAAAGGAAACATAAGAACAACATAAGAACACCAAGAACAAGTGAAAATACTGATTGAAATTCAATAAGAATTAGAAAATCACAAAGAAATTCATCAAAGAACAAAAACCCATGGATGGAAAACAAGAACAACACATGTATATGGAAACCCATGGTTTGGACGAAATTAAAACAGCAAGAAAACAAGGAAATAAACCAACAAAGTGGAGAACAATGGCAGCAAATGAAAGGAAACAACTCATGGAAAAGATTGAACCGATTAAAAATGGAAAAACTACAAGAAAACACAAATGGGTATTTTTAGAAGATGAATAGAAATGACTTATGTGGTTGTAGCCTTTTGGAGATGTGATTCACGCCACTTGGAGGGTGGTTCTTCCAAGATGAGTGGGTGGTGCCGCCACTTGAGAGTCTCCAAAGCTCACAAGATAAGACATGAAGGAGAAGAAGAGACAAGTCTCACAAACTCACTCTCTCTCAATTTCAAGATAGTTTCTTTTCTTCTAACTTTCAACTTTTTTTTTCAAAGTACCAAGCACCCCTATTTATAATGGAGAGGGCTGGTCATGTTACAAAGGGGAAGGAGTGGGAAGAGTCACTCTTCTAGCTCCTTCTAGTGCCTAAGAGAGAAAGGAGTAGAAAAGTCACTTTTTCCTAAAGAAAGTGCCTAAAATGCCTTACATTTAGAGGTTTCTTTTGGTTTTCCTCTTTGGCATACTCCTAAGGATATTTCTATATTATTTATAAATTTATACAAGATTATTTACAAAGATTTATTTATACTACTATCTTTTAAATTTTCAAGAGAACCCAAAATGTTCTACTTTTTAAGAAGACTAGTAAGAAGAATTTTAAATGCTTGGGTGGATGACCTCTTCCTCCATTAGTGAAATCCTCTTCTACTTGATCTCCATCATGCTCCCCAGGTTGGAGAGAATTCGTCCACGAATTCAGAATCCCTACATATAACAAAGTCAGTTTCCTATCAAATAAAGCAGTGGATGATAATAAAGGCAAACTTGACTTAGCATTATGAATCATTGGGATGTCGGAAAAAGATGTCCTATAGACAGACCATGTTGGAAAAAAATGTGTGGGAATGATTATTTTCTTAGGAAAAATTCCCTTTAAAGGGTAAAAACCATTAGTAGGTATGGAAAAATCATCCCTAACATTTTTCAACCAATATGGAGTGCAAGTAGGAACTTTTGGTAATGAAAAAGACAAAGAAGAAGAATACCTTGGATGCTCAAATTGAGGCATAGCATGAGTCAAAAAGATTGATTTAGTTGATAAGGTATTATGACTCGTTTTATCATTTTCTTCTTTTTCATTTTCTCTTTTATTTTTCATTTTTAATTGGTCCTCATGAACTTCTTGTGGAGAGAGGGGTTTTAAGGTAACCTTGCGCCCTTGGAAGGAAAAAGACATTATATTGGTGAGGCCATCATGTAAAACATGTCTATCAAATTGCCAAGGCCTCCCTAAAAGAATATGGGTTGCTTCCATAGGCACAACATCACATAAAACCTCATCTTTATACTTTCCTATTTCAAAATTTATGAGGACTTGTTTATTAACCATGATTTCTCCCATTTTAGTAAGCTATTGGAGCTTATAGGGCTTGGGATGAGAGATAGTGGGTAAAACAAGCTTATCCACCACTCTTGTACTAGCCACATTTGTACAACTACCCCCATCAATTATCATGGAACATAACTTTTTGTTGATAAGGCACCGGGTATGGAAAATATTTTCTCTTTGGGTATCATCCAAAAGTTTTTGAATTGTGCCCATCATGCGCCTTATCACCAATAAGTCACCTTCACATGGTATTTCACATTCATTATCACTAGGGCTAGGGGAAGGGGAGTTAGATTTAGAAGAATTTTCACTATGTTCACTTACAACTAAACCCCCTTTTACCATCATGGTTCTTTTTGTTGGACAATTTGCGGCTATATGACCATAACCTAAACACTTAAAACATTTCTTACTTGAGGTTTTGTTTGGTGATTTATTATTTGAAGTGGAAGGCTTTGAATCCTTGGATTTGAAAGATGAATCTTTAGAAGGAAATTTGGACAAAGACTTGTTTTTATTTTTCCAAGAGTTGTTGTAATAGCCATCATTATGAGTATTTTTGAAAGCAAGTTTCTTCGCAATTTGGGTTTCAACCTTGATGGCAAGGTGAACCAAGTTTTCTAAAGAAGAGTACTCATAAAGTTCAACAACATCTTGAATGTCCCTTCTAAGACGACTTACAAATCTAGCCATCTTAGCTTCATCATTTTCATGTATATCAACTTTAAGCATAAGCGTTTCTAGCTCTTTAAAATAAGCATCCACACTTAGCGTGCCTTGGTGAAGCCTTTGGAGCTTCAACAATAGGTCTTTCCTAAAGTGTGGGGGAACAAATCTAGCGCGCATACACTCTTTCAAATTGTTCCAAGAAACCACGGGAGGTCTCTTGTTTAGCCCAATGTCCATAAGAGTTTTATGCCACCATTGCATGGCATAGTCTAGAAATTCTAAAGTAGCTAGTTTTACCCTTTGGTCTTCTTGGACCTCATGTACATGAAAGATTTGTTCAACCTTTGCTTCCCACCCCAAATATACATTTGGATCACCTTCACCACTAAAGCTAGGTAATTTTACAAAAGGCATATAAGGCTTTGCCACATGTTGGCGCCTTTCTTCATAATGATGATGCCTCCTCCATTCGGTTTCATCTTCATGTCCATGATAGTTGGAAGAAGTTCTTGATGAATGCCTTGAAGAATGGCGTCTTCTATGGTGTGTATGGCTGGACCTTTCATTAGTCACTTCAAGCCTTTGCAATCTTTCTTCCAATTGTCTTATAGCTTCATCTTTTTGTGCAAGTGACCTTTTGGCTTCTTTTAATTCACCAAGAATGAAAGCTTTTTGTGGAGAGTGTGGTTTGGAAGATTCTCCACTTGAATATTGAGCCATTTTCAAAACAGTACAGCAAACACAAATAGCAAACAGTTAAAGAAAACAAGGTTAGAAAACAAAGAAATAAGTGGTGCGGTTTTGGTAAAAAAATTAAGGCACTCAAAATCACTCCAAGAAATTATACTTCCCTCAATCAAGCTTCTCTTGTGGAATGGAGTAACCTCAAATGAAAGATGCCAAAGCACTCAACCACTCATCCAAAAATAACCACCACAAAACTTAAAGAACAATAAAAGACAAGCAAGAAAAGGTACAAAACAAGAAAGGGTAGTGCAAAAAGAATACAAGATATATGACAAAACTTAAGGAATGAAAGACAAGCAATAAAAGGTACACAATAAGACTCAAAGAATACTCACTAAACTTTATAATCAAGAAAGAAAGTACAACTCATAAACTTGTCAAAATACAAGGATCAAAAGTTCCACAAAGTAGACAACAATTTGCCAATCACTATGAATCCAACTTTGGTATGAAAATTAATGTGCAAAAGAATGAATAGATGCAAATACCAAACTGTTTTGAAGGATTTAAAAACAGAATTGGTTCTGTTTTGTTCTGTTTCAGTTCTGTTTTTTTTTTTCTTTTTTTTTATACCAAATGGAACTTATGTAGTGAAAGAACCATAATATGCATCATATGGAAGTTGAAACATCAATCAAATTGCACAAAAATTTTATGAAGGATTCAAGACAATTGAACACTTGAAATCAAATGTTTGGAACCTCCAATCACAAGTACTAAAACAAATTGAAGAGAAACACAAACTTTCAAAATCAAAAGCAAGCAAGTAGAGACAAGATTTGGACACCTAGAACACTATGAACATAAAACTCAAAGCAAAAAGTATGATCAATGAAAAGGCACAACTAAAACATATTCAAACCAAACAAAAGTATGAATATAAGGTGCTGGAAAAACAAGAAACACGAAATTATAGGTGCTGGAAAAAAAATTGCCCAAAAAGAAAGTGTCTATTCAACTCACAATCAACAAATCAACACCATGGCTCTAGATACCACATGATGTGAGTCTCTTATGAACCTTTCTTGGTTTGGGTTGAGTTGATATAGGTTTCATTGTATTCATGACACTTTCAAGAATTAGGATCAAAATTCTAAAGAACAATTAATAGAGTTTCTACTCAAGAAAACAAAGGTTCATACTAAAAACACATGAATAGGTAACTTGTAGTGTAAGATAACAATGGAATATGAATGGGTAATTCAAGAACAGTACCAAACTTCAAAGGAAACATAAGAACAACATAAGAACACCAAGAACAAGTGAAAATACTGATTGAAATTCAATAGGAATTAGAAAATCACAAAGAAATTCATCAAAGAACAAAAACCCATGGATGGAAAACAAGAACAACACATGTATATGGAAACCCATGGTTTGGACGAAATTAAAACAGCAAGAAAACAAGGAAATAAACCAACAAAGTGGAGAACAATGGCAGCAAATGAAAGGAAACAACTCATGGAAAAGATTGAACCGATTAAAAATGGAAAAACTACAAGAAAACACAAATGGGTATTTTTAGAAGATGAATAGAAATGACTTATGTGGTTGTAGCCTTTTGGAGATGTGATTCACGCCACTTGGAGGGTGGTTCTTCCAAGATGAGTGGGTGGTGCCGCCACTTGAGAGTCTCCAAAGCTCACAAGATAAGACATGAAGGAGAAGAAGAGACAAGTCTCACAAACTCACTCTCTCTCAATTTCAAGATAGTTTCTTTTCTTCTAACTTTCAACTTTTTTTTTCAAAGTACCAAGCACCCCTATTTATAATGGAGAGGGCTGGTCATGTTACAAAGGGGAAGGAGTGGGAAGAGTCACTCTTCTAGCTCCTTCTAGTGCCTAAGAGAGAAAGGAGTAGAAAAGTCACTTTTTCCTAAAGAAAGTGCCTAAAATGCCTTACATTTAGAGGTTTCTTTTGGTTTTCCTCTTTGGCATACTCCTAAGGATATTTCTATATTATTTATAAATTTATACAAGATTATTTACAAAGATTTATTTATACTACTATCTTTTAAATTTTCAAGAGAACCCAAAATATTCTACTTTTTAAGAAGACTAGTAAGAAGAATTTTAAATGCTTGGGTGGATGACCTCTTCCTCCATTAGTGAAATCCTCTTCTACTTGATCTCCATCATTATAGGACCAACCCAACCGAAACTAAGGAAATCCAAAAACAAGTACAGGAATTGCTTGCTAAAGGATGGGTGCAAGATAGTATGAGCCCTTGTGCTATGCCTGTGATACTTGTCCCTAAAAAGGATGGACCATGGAGGATGTGTACGGATTGTAGGGCCATAAACAACATTACCATCAAATATAGGCATCCCGTTCCTAGGCTAGATGACTTGTTGGATGAATTGTATGGGTCTAAAATATTTACCAAGATTGATCTCAAAAGCGACTATAATCAAATTCAAATTAAAAAAGGAGATGAATGGAAAACCACTTTTAAGACCAAATTTGGTTTATATGAGTGGTTAGTTATGCGCTTTGGTTTATGCATCATGTCTTACGAGCATTCATTGGCAAGTTTGTTGTAGTTTATTTTGATAACATTCTCATATATAGCTTGTCTTTGGAACAACATGAGTTGCATATTAAGGAAGTTCTTGAAACCCTTAGGAAGGAACATTTGTATGCTAACCTTTCTAAATGTATGTTTGGGCTTGATCATATAGAATTCCTAGGGTTTGTTATAAGTTATAAAGGGTTGCATGTTGATCAATCTAAAGTTGTAGCAATTCAGCATTGGCCTACACCCACCAATGTGAATGAAGTATGAAGCTTTCATGGACTTTCTTCTTTCTATAGAAGGTTTGTGAAAGACTTTAGTACGATTTCCGCATCACTCAACGCTATAGTAAAGAAGGATGTGGTTTTTAAGTGGGAAGAAGAGCAACAAAAAGCTTTTGATACTTTGAAAGAAAAATTGACTGAAGCTTCCATCTTAGCCCTTCCTAACTTTGCTAAAACATTGAGATTGAATGTGATGCTTCAAATATAGGCATTGGGGTTGTTCTCCTTCAAGAGGGCCACCCCATAGCTTATTTTAGTGAGAAATTGAAAGGAAGTCATCTCAACTATTCCAGTCATGATAAAGAGTTATATGCACTTGTTCGAGCTTTGCACAATTGGCAACACTATCTTTTTCTTAAAGAGTTTGTGATACATAGTGATCATGAATCTCTTAAATATTTGAAAGCAAGCTCAAGAAGAGGCATGCTAAATGGGTGGAATTCATTAAGCAATTTCCTTATGTGATCAAACACAAACAAGGTAAAATAAATGTGGTAGCTGATGCACTTTCAAGAAGATATACCTTGTTAAATCTTTTAGATGTTCAATTTCTTGGGTTTGATCACATAAAGGATCTTTATCATGATGACCTTGATTTTTCTAGCATCTATCAAGAGTGTTCTAAAGGTGGTCACAAAGATTTTTTCATACAAGATGGATTCCTTTTTAAATGCAAACGACTTTGTGTTCCACATGGGTCTATTCGACAATGTCTTGTTAGAGAAGCACATGAGGGAGGATTAATGGGACATTTTGGGGTAGCCAAAACTTTAGATACATTGCATGAGCATTTCTTTTAGCCACACATGCAAAAATCCGTACATAGCTTTAGTGATAAGTGTCTAGCATGTAGAAAGGCTAAGTCTAAAATGCAACCCCATGGCTTGTATACCCCTCTTCCAATTTCTACAATGCCTTGGGTAGATATTTTCATGGATTTTATCTTAGTTCTTCCCAAGACATCAAAAGGAATGGATTCCATCTTTGTGGTTGTGGATAGATTTTCTAAAATGGCTCATTTTATACCATGCCGCAAAGTTGATGATGCTTGTTATATTGCCAATTTATTCTTTAAAGAAATTGTTAGATTACATGGGATTCCTAGAAGCATTGTTTCTGATAGAGATTCTAAGTTCTTAAGCCACTTTTGGGGGACCTTATGGGGCAAACTTGGCACAAAACTCTTATTTTCTACTACTTGCCACCCCCAAACTGATGGTCAAACTGAGGTGGTTAATAGAACTTTGGGTCAAATGCTTAGATGCTTTATTTCTGGAAATCCTAGGGTATGGGAGAATTTACTACCTCACATTGAATTTTCTTATAATAGAGTAGTAAATTCTACCACATCCCATTCTCCTATTGAGGTAGTTTATGGTTTTAATCCTTTGACACCTCTAGATCTTCTTCCAATTCCTGTACTTGATGATTTCTTATGCAAGGATGGATTTGAAAAAGCTTCTTTTATAAAAGACTTTCATAATTACATAAAGCTACAAATTGAGAAGAAAGTTGGCAAATATGCTGCAAATGCCAACAAAAGGAGAAAGGCATTGATCTTTGAACCTGGCGATTGGGTTTGGCTTCATTTGAGAAAGGATAGATTCCCAACTCAAAGAAAGTCAAAGCTTATGCCTCGTGGAGATGGTCCTTTTCAGTTCATCAAGAGGATTAATGAAATGCCTATGAGTTAGATATGCCTAATACTTTTCTTGGTAGTCATACTTTTAATATTAGTGATCTAACTCCCTTTTCTACAGGTCTTCAAAATTAGTGGACGAATTCTCTCCAACTCGGGGAGCATGATGGAGATCAAATAGAAGAGGAAATTAAGGAGAAAAGCCAAGAACCTCAAGGACAAGATAGCTCAAAATCCTTCATACCTCAAAGGATCACAAGGAGCAAGGCTAGAGAGTTGGGTAAAGAACATCAATTTTTTCTCTTTTTGTAATTGCTCATGTATAAAAATTTGTAAATATTTGTAAATAAATATAGAATTAACCTTAGGAATATGCCAAAGAGGAAAACCAAAGAAATCTCTAAATGTAAAGGCATTGTTTGGACGGTTTTTGCAAAAGAGTGGAAAATGACTCTTCTAACTCCTTCTAGATTTAGGCGCTACATAAAAGGAGCTAGAAGTGCCTTTTCCAACTCCTTCCCTTGTAACCCAAACCATTCACCCTTGCTATAAATAGGGTGCTTTGGTTCATAATAATACAAATTAAAATTTAGAAGTAAAGAAACTATCTTGAGTTGTTGTGAGAGAGAGTTGTGAGCTTTGTCTCTTCCTCCTCCATCCATGTCTTATCTTGTGAGCTTTGAAGACTCTCAAGTGGCGGCACCACCCACTCATCTTGGAAGAGCCATCCTCCAAGTGGCGTGAGCACATCTCCAAAAAGACTACTACCACATAAGTCATTTCCATTCATCTTCTAAAAATACCCATTTTTGTTCTACTTG